>VUQR01011798.1:0-21934 GCA_015108515.1 Hemichromis elongatus
GAACTGATGGTCTTATAAAGTGCGCGGGGATTATGACAATTTGATGCAATCACCTGAGAAAAATGGCTGTTTTTCTCATTTTTCACAGTGTTTTGATAGCATTTCCAACAGTCCTTTAACATTTCAAAAAAACCCTGCAATTTGTCCTTCTTCCACTTTCCTATGTATAAGTGGGGTGGGGTAATGAGATAAAGTTGACAATATCACACTGTTACAATAACTGGGATGTTAAGCTAGAGTCTAAAATGATCAAATAAGTATTCAAAGACTCCACACTTTACTACTTTGAGTTAGTACAAACAGTAAAAACATATTAGGTGCGTTTTAAAAGCGAGTTTCTTTCCCTGGCGCATTACGTTGGATCTCTGTTTCATGTTTCTAACCTCCGCTGTGTCGACTGAAACACTGGTCTGTTTCAATCTGTTGTCTTCCTCTTCACTTTGTGTTGTTTCATTCCTTCACTCACCTCCATCAAAGCACTTCATCCGTCTACAGATCAGCCCGAAGGTTGGCCATTTTCACTTTTGCTTCTTTCCTTAGTTTGAAGCAGACTTTTTTTTTTTGTCCTTTTCGGTATCTTGTGTGTCGACATGAATGCGACTCCAAACATCTTTGTGTTTGCAACATTGTGACTGTGTTGTTTACTTGTTGCAACCTTTCTTATCAGTTTTTGTCTGCATTGATTTTACTTCCCAGTCTACTGGTCAATACCCAAAATGCCACAGTCATTAGAGGGACCGCAGCAATCCAGGCCAACTCCTTTAAGGAAGCTATGATGCAGACCCTTTGTTTTGTTTGTATTTGTCACAACAGAACAGTTTGCTTGTGTTTTGAGAGATGGACAGGCTGGTTATTAAATGCAAAATTGTGACTTAGGTCTATTTCCTTTATTTGGGGGAATATTGGTGGTGACTGTTGTAAAAATTGGACCATGAAACAGTTATTTTCTAGAAGTTACCAAATGTAGAACTGTGTGACCATCCTTACCATGTATTTTTCCTCACAAGGTAACAAGAATTGTGGTGTCAGGTGTGAATTTTTAAGTAGTTTACTGTTTAATTCAGTTCTTTAAAGCTGATATTTTGCTTCTCCCTCCTCAGCCTTACCAAAACCCCCCACCTCACTCAGGGTGACTGAAACCACAGCTACCAGTGTAACTCTCTTATGGGAGTCTGGAAACCCAGAACCTGTCTCCTACTACATGATCCAGTACAGAGCCAAATCCTCCGACAATGGCTTCCAGGAAGTCGAAGGTGTGGCCACCAACCGTTACAGCATCGGCGGGCTTAGCCCGTACTCTGAATATGAGTTTCGTGTCATGGCTGTTAATAACATTGGCCACGGGCCTCCCAGCGACCTTGTGGAGACACGCACCGGTGAACAGGCCCCCTCCTCACCGCCTCTACACGTCCAAGCGCGAATGTTGAGCGCCAGCACAATGTTAGTTCAATGGGAGCCACCCGAGGAACCCAATGGGCAAATCAGGGGCTACAGAGTCTACTACAGCTCTGACATGACAGCTCCACTCAGCGCCTGGCATAAACACAACACAGACGATAGCAGCCTAACTACCATCTCAGGACTGACTCCCGATATCACCTATAGCCTCAGGGTGCTGGGTTTCACCTCTGTCGGTGATGGGCCACCATCTGACATCCTGCAAGTCAAGACCCAGCAGGGAGGTGAGCAACCAACCACTGTGTGTGGCTTCCAGTGTTTTTAACATCTCTATTCATGTGCATACAAGGTTAAATCTGTTATTAAGCATATACGGTGAGCTGAAGGTCTGTAGTTTTTCTTGCTTTTGTGTTTATTATGCATTCTGAGTGTTTGTGAAACTGCTTTTAAGGTTATTTGTGCACAGGTTCATCTGCCACGCAGTAAAAGTTGTGGAGGTGATCTTTGCAGGACAGAGAGCTTTAGTAACACCCTCTCACCTACTCTTTACCAGTCCCTGCCCAGCCATCCAGCTTTGAGGCCGAAGCCGAGCTGGACACGCGCATCGTATTGACGTGGCTGTGGCCCGTACAGGACCCCATCACCAAGTATGAGCTGCAGTACTGGGAAGCTGGCTCAGACAATAAGGTTCGGATAAAAATCTATCCGTGTATCTGTCTGCCTGTCTGTCTTTTCATATATCTGCAGGGAGAATGCAGGTATATGAATGTTGCTGTTGATGATGTAAAGTCTCTTTTGTGTCCTTTTGTTCGACTGGACCAGTTGAGGGCAAATTGTTTTTGGATTACATAGCTCTCAAATTTGACCGTATTCTCAAATATGAATGCATATACCAATAAGAGACAGCAACTCGTGCTCTAGGATATCAATTGCAGAGTAACTCCAGTTTGTTGAAGCAAAACAGCTCAATCTGTGAGCAGGTTTGTGTGAATGTCTTTGCTTCTAATGAGTTCTTCTGACATTTTTCTTTCCACTGTTACACCCTCCAGATTCACGTGACCTTCAACCCTGCAGGCTCCTATGCTGTAGAGAACTTAAAGCCAGACACTTTGTACTATTTCTCCCTGGCTGCCCGTTCTGAAATGGGTTTGGGTGTCTACACCCAGCCCATCGAAGCCCGCACTGCCCAGTCCAGTAAGTCCACATTCATCTGCCTTGAAGCTGTCTCTGTCCTCTTTCTTTCTACTTTTTATGCACTAACCAGTGATTTCAGAGCCACCCTCAGCCGGCTGCTGCAGGTTTAGGTTGTTCTATTCAGTGTGAGCGAGTGACTGAGCGAGTGAGACAAAAGTAGAGTTTTATAGCGCTTAAATCAAAGAGCGTGGGCAACTTGAATGTCAAGTCAATTTCAGCGCCACATAAAATGCTGACAGTGCAGCTATCCCGGTCAGCTTCACGCTTCCACCACCTCCCCTCTGTCACCAACACTAACCCTCATGTCCATCTATCTGAGGGCAGGCCCTGTGTCAAAGGTACGTTTAATGTGTCTCGTTCCCACATTTGCGAGCTGTGCTGTGTTGTTTTGTCTCATATCATTATGTGCTTTTACAGTGCCAGCACTCAAAATGTCACTCTCTGCCAGCTGACTGATTCTTTATTTTATTTATTTATTTCACTTTTGTGCTGATGTGGCACGGCGCTCGTCCCACGGTGCGTGTGCGCCTCACACATAAAACCGAGAACAAAATAAATGTCACTTTTAACTTTTAATTGTAGCTATTATGCGAATAGAAGTTTAACTCCTGAGAAAGTGACTCCTAAAACTGACTGATGCGCTACCGACGACTAGAGAGGAGATTTATCACTCTGCTGGATTTGGAACAAAAGGCACAGAGTTTTACAAAGGTGTTACATCATGAGTTTGTTCCTTCACAAAAGCTCTTCTGCTGAGTATCGACACCAGCTTACAGAGCGCACATAAGGCTGACAAGAGACACGTTTAACCATGGAAAATAATCAAAAGGCTAAGATTAAGGTAGATTAAAAAATTAACATAAATAGTGAATGTGAACAATGGTGTAAATGAACAAAAATCAGGTGTCAAACGCTAACGTTTGCTCGTATCTGCAACATGAACCCACCTGTCTAGCAGTACTGCAACTGGGGGGAAAAGTGGGACAAAAAAGTCAGAATCAGATATTGAATTTAAAAATGTTTAAAAAATGTCAACAAATAATAAAAATCATATGAACTGTCACAGGAGCGCTGTGGCGTTGCAGTTGGATATGTACTAAATGCATTTAAATAGAACAGAGAGAATGAATGAAAACCCTAACCTCTGTTAGCTGCACATGACTGTTAGCAGAGACTATGAGTGCCGATGGTCTTTGTGCCTTCTGCCGTCAGTAGGCACTGAATTTGGCGGAAATAATTTGGATTTTAGGCACTGGTAGGATCGTGTGCATGAAATAAGCAACAGCTTTGGGACGGTTCTGAGGCAAGCAGGCGGTGGGAAAGTGTGACATTTTCTGGTGCTCCATTTAAATATTTAGTATCATTTTTTAAGACTCAGAGAAATGAACAGTATTGAGCTTTATTCATGTTTTTGTTTGCACTGAGCCAAAGTAACAAGTAACCAGTTTCAACATTCATTTTTCTCACATTTGACAGAAACGGGGTCATAATAATGCCATAGAGACGGGGTTTGGGGCTCTGTCACTTTAATAATTGTATCTCCTCTTTAAGCCCACTCTTTGGTTGCCTGTTTTTTTTTCGCCCTCTGAGATATTTTCCTGTGGTTGTGTCCTTGCCCCGTCCAATTTTACCACCACAATCTCTTTTGAGAATCGTCAGCATTGTTTTGATTCAGTCTGTAGCTTTTTTATTTTTTAATACATGTGGTGTTGTCAGGTTTTTGTGGATTTCTGTCTACTCTCTGGTGGATCAGGGACCACCTGATGAGACTCACTCCTCTTTTGTCAAGTGCTGTTTTGTAAAGGTGGAGTTTCATATTCGGGCATTAGTTTATTGGAATAGTATTTGAGCTCACTGTTCATTTCTCTGCTTATTAAAGAATACATTTCACAGGCATGCTTTTACAGAAACATCTTGCTTTGAATTTTCATGGTTCATTTTATTCTCTTTTAAATTGAAGGAGGGTTTTTTGTAGAATAAGGAAATTCTAGATTTAGCTAGGTGCATGAAATGTCTGAATGCAACCATTTCTTTTCAGTTTCCCTTTTTGTTATTCATTTTTTATGTCACTAGTTTTCTATTTTTACCTCCTGACTTGAGAGTTTTTTGGATTCAAGCTGAAACTGTTGTCCATAATTAAATTAAAATTTATTTGAGGAATGTTATTAGACTCCATCTTCTCATTAAATTGTAAGGCATTACAGAGTGAGGTTGAATGGTACATTCCTGCTTTGATTCCAGCGAGGAGTGGAATTTATCCCATCTGATAGAAATAAAAAATCAGCTTTTCTTGGCAGTGACTATGAACCAGACGTGGACAGTGCCTGTAATGTCCTAAACTGTTATTGATTATAAAATTATAACTTTATCTATAACTAAATATGTCTTGTAGCTCAGCTGCAGCCAAGTGCTGTAATCAGGCCCAGAGCTTCTGCACGAATGTACAAACACCAGTCAACACTATCAGGCACTTGTTCACCACTTACAAATCTGTAGCAGTTTGTTTCTCCCTCTGTTTCCTGCAAGCGGCGACACAGAGGGCAGTTAGGGACAAATTGCGGTTTTATAAAAACGTTGCCCTGTAGGATTTTGGTGTACTTTATATTCTGTTCACCTCGCCCTGCACTCTCATGGCCTCTTGCATAAATGCAGTGCCAAACACAGCTTCAGCAACAGTCTGCTAATGTGTTTTTGCATCCAATCTCTCAGTCTGGAGGCAGCATCCTGTGCAGTATGGAAGCTTTTTGTAGTCACACTTTAAAAAATTAAAATTTCATATTCAAACATATAATGATATATTTATTAAATCTATTGCCCATGCACAAAGGGACTCTAAATGAGCCTCTACTGCTTCGGAAAAATGGCAGTTTGGTTACACTTCATACAAATATGTGGTGTACAAATCCTGTTGTACTTTTTACATCATTACATTAAATTTGCTTTGCTTAATTGCAGGGGAAATACATACCCGTGCACATTGGTACTTTAACATGAACATGGATGATTTCAGCTCAGTTTAATTTTCTTTATATTTTCTAAAATCACAACATCAGTATAGAATACAAGGTGTAAGAGATGTACGAGAGAAAATCGGAACAAAAGATAATCACGTGGCGACAGTGGGAAGAATAAACCCCGTTGTGAGAGGAAGAAACTTCTGGCAGAACCAGGTTAAATAGGTGCAGCTATCTGCTGTGACCAACCAGGGTAAAATTAAGAATAATCAAATCCAGTGCCCATGTTTACAAGGGTTTGTATTTTTATAATAACATATGTGCAATATGCACAAGGAAAAAAATGCCGTTTTAATCTTCGTTTCTACCTTGGTTTTATTTACACGAGCCATATTTGCACGGGGCTGCGGTAAACTGTGGCCTCTAGCAGTTTGCAGTAATTGTGGAGGTGTCGCATGATCTTAATCTGGTGTGAATATGTAATGTTTGTAAAGTAATAAATTCCACAGCAAATTACCTGCCAGTGTTTTCATTAAGGCTTACATCTCTACACAGCGTGAAGACCCATTCACAGAGGGCTCTTGATCAGTGAAATCTCAAAGGATGATGAAACAGAAACACGCACGCTGACCTCAGATTTCATTACATTCAAGTTAAAAACAGAATATTTATCATGTGTGAATGGGCCACATGAAACATAGACAGCGAAGGGTAAATTTTCATCGTATGAATAGAGCTGGGTTGTATTCATACAGTATAGTGACAAATTTGAAATATAAAAGATATGTTGTAATTTTGAATATGACATTTAAAATTTTGAGATTGACTATTATACAAAAAGCTTCCATAGATTTTCCCTTATTTTTTTTTTTTTATTTATTTATTTTTTTGCTTGTGCTGTACTTTATTTTTTTGTTTGCTTGATCCGTGCCCTTCCTTCGTGTGGTTTTGCTCCCCTCCCCCTACAGCCCCGTCCGCCCCTCCTCAGGACGTCCAACTGGTCAGCCTGAGCTCCACCAGCCTCAAGGTGAGTTGGGTGGCGCCACCTGCCGCTAGCCGCCACGGTGCCATTGTGCGTTACACAGTCAGCTACCAGGCCCTGACTGGAGAGGACACGGAGAAGCACGAGGTCACTGGGATCGGTGCAGACGCCACCAGCTATGTGCTGGAGGGCCTGGAGAAATGGACTGAGTATCAAGTGTGGGTGAGGGCACACACTGATGTGGGCCCAGGTCCTGAGAGTGCCCCAGTGAGGATGAAAACTAAAGAGGATGGTAGGTTGATACTTCCCTTGAAGCAGAGTGCTCTCAAACTGTTTTCCTCTCTGTTGCTTGCGGCAGCCTTTGACGATTATCTTTCACCCTCTTCAAGCGTTACAACACAATTTTCTTCGTCCTGTTGATGAATTTTGAGATAACGAGGTGGCGGTGGTGGCAGCAGGGGTCACCTTTTCTCTGTTTCCTCTTCTTTCCAGCCTGTTCTCTATGCCCTTTACACCTTTTGTGGGTTAAGAATGATCACTCCCAGGCCTCGGTTCGCCACTGCTCTAGTTTCACTGTCTCCTTGTCTTCTTTTACTGTTCTGAGGAATGAAAGTGGACCAAATTTCCCGCTTTTTCACTCTGTCTCAATTTCCCCTTTTTCTCACTCGTTTTGTTTGCAGTGTGATAGAGGGCGGCTTCTCCTAAGAGACTGTCGACTATAATTAATGTGTTTGAAGTTTGCTGCAACACGGCTTAGTTCATTCTGGAATTAAGAGCATTAAAGACATGGCTAGACCCCATGCTGTCTCACATGGGGTAGTTTTGGGATGCACTAGTCTTAGAAGGTCTAAAGTGACTACAAATTATTAATTCATGGTCAGTAAATGTATCACTTCGTTATACATAGCACCCCAGAATTTAGATTTGTTTTGGATCGTCATCACAAAACAGAGTAAAATAAGATGAATCACGACCTCGTCTCTTTCTCTTTACTCTCTTCTCATCCTTCCTACTGTCCCTCCATCTGTCTGTGTATCTGTCTCACTCTTTCAATCTGCCCTTCGTCCTTGTCTGATTTCCAGTGCCGGGAGCGCCCCCCAGGAAAGTGGAGGTTGAGGCCATAAATTCCACAGCTATCCGAGTCACCTGGAAGCCACCCCTGCAGGGGAAGCAGCACGGCCAAATCCGAGGCTACCAGGTCGTCTTCTCCCGGTTAGAAAACGGAGAACCGCGAGGCCAGCCTAACATCATGGATGTTTTTTTGCCAGAGGCCCAGGTACTGCACGATGTTTTACTCTTGTCTGGTCTTTCTGCTTTTCTTCTTCACTGTCTATATCTGTTTTATGCTCATTTCCCATTATTTTCATTCCCCACTGCTCCCCTATTCTCTCCCATTGTCTGGGTTCACACTTCATTTCCCCCATACTGGGTGACACACATGGAATTTTCTATCTGTCAACTGGAGTTTCCATCCTCCCCTCTTTTCTTCTTCTTCTTCTTCTGCTTCTTCTTTTTTGTTATCTTTCTCCACATGTGACATTTGACTCTAAATTGGTACCCTGCTCCTACAGCTTTGGATTAGCTGTCCTAATAAGATCCACTTTAATTCTGCAGTAATAGCTATTAAATATTTTATATGTGTTACATCAGGACATGGCTTAGTGGAATCAATGCACCTCTCGTTGCGGTTTTAGCAGTAATACATATGCACTGCCTTGTTACCATGTTTATAAATTAGAGCTATTTTCCTGACACCGCCCTTTACGCATTAATGCAAGCTGCTTGGAATGGCCCAAAGCTGTGCAACGCCATGAGATGGATGAGAGATTGTAATCCTTAAGAGGGATTCAGAGATTCATGAATATCTTAAAACCACACTCGTGCTGTTTTTTTCTTCTTCTCTGTGTTTGAGAGAGGAGAGACCAGCTTAAGAACCTCCTTCTGATTGTTTGCCGGGAGTAACATTTGCACGAGCACGCATTCACTCCCGCCCTCAGTGGTCTTCCACAAAAACATCTAATTTGAACAAGGAAGTTCTCCCCGGCCGCCTACATATAGATACATATATATATCATCTAAGCTCTGTTTGCTGATAAATGGCAGCTGTAGCAGACCAACAAGTTGCTGGTTCAGTTCCCACTCAGTGCAAACCGCCTTGCCCTTGAGAAGAGCTATTAACCCTTGTTTGCTTCAGCAAACACGCTGCTGTCCTGTGTCTCATCATTACACAAGTGAAAACACTGTTAAAGTCACAATGTGGTGAATCAGTGTGTTAGGTCCCAAGGGATGATAAGTAGGAGCTTGTGGATTCTAGTTGTGTAACGGCATGTTCTGTGATTAAAAACAGAACATGATAAATCATGTATATGTGGCTGTCAAACTCACACAAGTCTCCACAGCAATTGATTGACTGATACGGTACAGCCCGTCGATGTCTGCACCTGGACGAAGAGAGCTGCCTTGAGTCCCGAGCACAGTCAACCTTTATTTTACAGCAGTAGTGTTTGTCAGCTGCTACTGACAGTTCATTGTTATCAGACTGTCTACAAGAGTGCTTGACAGACAGGACAGCATCGCTTGATCTGGAAAGGGAGAAAACATGGTGGCTGCTTGTCTTGTCTTCCTGTAACTGTTTTCTCCACGTCGACGTGTTCGGCGTGATTTTGTTTTGCATTGTGGAAAAACTGAACTGAACATGACCCTACTTGTTATGCAAACAATTCTCCCTGCCATGTCTCATTTGTGCCATGTTCACACAATAAACACAAAGACGTACTGTAATTTGGCGCCCAGGATAGCTCTCATGTTCCAGTCTAGTGTCCAGGACACCTCTCAAACAGACGGTCCCCTCCCTGGCAGACGGCTAAATTTCTCCTCACACCTTCTATTATTTTCCTTTTCTCCTTCCCTTCGGTCTGCTTCCTTTTCTGCCGTGACCTCCTTTTGCACTCTTGCTGCTTAAAAAGCCGGTTGAGTAATTACCAGAGGCTTGCGTGCAGGTTGGTTACCCTTGATTGAGTCATCTCAACAGATTGTTTTCTATGAGACAGCACTGAGTAACCAACCTGCAAGGACCTGCCCAGACGTCATTAAAGACCACACAGTCAGCCAACGGTCCCTTATCCTTGTTTGCCCAACTAGTTTTAGAACAATCCCTCCTTTTTCACACATCTTTCCATTCACGCACCACAACAAGTAGAAAAAACAATCCAGCAAAGATAACATGCGCAAACACGCTCACTTGCTTAGACCGACCTTGTAGTAGGTGTTCCAGCTGGCCGAGAGGAGTTCATGAGTCATCCTAGAGACATGCAAATCCCTCATACGCACACCTGTAATTGATGATGAATAAAAGAGGGGAAAAAACGATATCCTTCTATCCTGGCACATCCCATAGTGTTTCTCACATGAATTTCCCTAATGTGTTGTGAAATCGGTTCCACATCCACCCTTTTTACCTGAATTGGATTCACAGTAAGCTTGCCAAGAGGAAAAGAAAAATCCAAATTTTCCAGGGCTCTCACATCATACCTGAGCCTCACCTTCAATCACGATTCTAAGCGGACTGATTGAATTGCAGATCCTGTCAAAATGGCTATCACCTTTCCCCTTCTCTTTGTCTCTGTGTTTCTGGCTCCTCTCCTTTTCGCCCTCTCTCAGGGTTAGCTGAAATGCTGGGAGGAGAGCTAGGAGAGCTTGGCTGTGCGTGGGCGGTTTAAGCGCCTCTTTTCTTTTCAAGCAGGAGCCCACACAGCGCCCTCATTTCCCTGCTAAATTTAAACCAGAGGCCATGTTAACAGTGTGATGTTATCGACCCCTTTGCAAATACTTCTGTTGGAAAAGTGGCTTGAACCTGAGTTGGCAGCTCCCACACCACATGGTCTGCTCCATCACGGTGCACTCGCGGCAACCTCTGTGGCAGTGTTTTTCATATACACATCCATAAAAGTGTGCAGAAAGTACTGTGATTGAGTTTGAAGCCATTAGCCGCTGTCTGTGCTTTCATACATTTTTTGCACAAGTTTGCCTTCCTTCACAAGTTTGCCTTTATTCAGCACTACTTTCCAGGTTCATTTTGTTTGACCACTCATGCGTTCTTGTAGTTTGTGTGAGCGAGGCAATGCTTCGCTGCCTCTACGGCCTTCGCCGCCTCAGATTGGAGTTGAATGGGAATCGGGGGGGAGAAAAAAGGAGCACCTCAGCCCGTTTCACTCCATCAATCATGACAGCTCCTTCTCTTCCACATCACTCGTTCCCCCCTCGTTCCCATTTTTATAGCCACACATCTCAGCCCATGTCATCACATTTGCATTCACCCGCCTGCAAATTATACCGCTCCGTTTCCACAGACGACGCTTATCAGCAATGATGTGTTTTCAGCTTGCGTTGGCATTTGAAATATAAATGGAGGATAATTTATAATTCTCCCGTGGATTTAAGCAAAAAAAAAAAAAGAAGCAAAAACTGTTCCGATAGGAAGGAGTGAAGCCTAAGATGAGATAGGAACTCTTGCGAACCTTAATGTGTTGCCTGCTCTGTTGACATACTGAGTGAAGTTGACAGTAAACAAATTAAGCAATTAGAAACATTGCAAACTGTTATTCATGGAGTTAAGCAGCAGCTGTTCTTTAATGGTACTCTTTAGTGCCCCGCTATGTCTGGGGAGCATGAGGCAGCAGTTTCTGATGTGCCGTGTGCCTCGACCAGTCACAACTGGGACCTTACAGAGGCCTTGCTCATACTTCACTTAACTGCTTGGTAATAAAGACCATCTACAGGGAGGAGGAAATGTTGGGTCTTTTGTCTTTTCATATGCCAACAGTCAATAGAGGATGATGAACACCGTCTCCCCACCGCACAATAAATCAGCAGCGTGTGAGGCTTGCTCCTTTTGTTTGTGAAAGTCTAGAATAGCAAGGAGGGAATGATGGGTGATCAGGAGGGCAGGCTCTACTTCCTGGATTTGTATTTTTTTGCAGGCTTTAAACCAAATTCCAAAAAATCTAATAAATTAATAATAATAAAAAGTATTTTCTTCTTCGCTACTGATGGTATTAAGGAAAACTTTTGGATTCAAATCGCAAGTTTAGCATTTGAAACTATATTACTCTGGTCATGTAAATGAAATGATCCTGTAAAGTGTTGATCCTGGGCAAATGAGGACTGCTTTTCATGTGTTTTCTTAGTCTTTTACAACGCATGAAATTAACTTGGTCTTGTTTGTATAGTTAATGGATGCAAGTGTTAGCAAACATAACGCCAGAGGAGTTAAAATTTTGTTATAGATTTGGTGGCACTGGCCCATTCATAGTAATTCTTGATGGTTAAATATTGGTTTTGTCCCAGCCTCGTCAATTGCTTCTTCCCTTTTTGTGTTCGCCTAGGTGGTACGGTCCACAAGCAGCTGTGACAATACTCGTGCACCCTAATGATAACATTTTTTTCCACCAGTCCTCCGTCCTCACCCGCACACCCACCCCCTTTTTTCTGTTCTCCACTTTGTCCCTCATCAGTGTCAACAGTGTCATCTCTCCTGCCCCTTGTCAGCTGGGCCACCCATCAGCGAACCTGAACTGTAGAGCACGTTGCTGGTAAACGCCAGCAGTGGCGTTCTGCATCGATGGGGTTTGATGTCACAGGGCTAGCATAGCAGCACTGGTAATAGGATTTCATGCTCGGCACTGACGGAGCCCCGCGGCACGAAATGGGCTTTCACTTCCCCCAGGAATCACTTGGCCAGGCACAGCGAGCAAGGAGAACATTTTGAATACATATTGAAATATAATGAATAAAAGGCCTTCCCTCAATTTCTGTAAGAAAAAAGGAAATGCTTCACAGACTGTGCACAGTTTACAGTTCGTATCCAAAGTGCGATAGTGATCATAGCGAATAGAAGTCCTGATTACGAAAGAGGGAGGCTTTTTGTTGGATTCAGAAGCAAACGAAAAACAAGGCAGTGCATTTAAACAATAAAAAAAAAAATCACAAATATGGTTACGCAATTTGTTGCATGCCACTCAACTTGTCTTTTTTTTTTTTTTACTCCTTCTCTTCCATCACACTCTATCCCACTGTTTTGTTCTACCACACGACTCTGTTGACACCTACATTCATCTGTCGGCGAAAAAAAGACAAGCGCTTTTTTTCCATGGCTGTTGTGTTGTTTCTGACTCATTTCTCTCCCCGCCCTGTGTCCTGTGTCTTCTCTCCCATCAGTGGAATATTGAGGAATCCACCGAGCATGTGAGTAACCCACATGTGTGCTGCTGGGTTCTCTTGCAGGGCAAACTCTTTTTTTTTTCTTTTTTTATTTTTTTTTTTTTTTCCCTTTTGCAGTTTTGGGGGTGCTTGTGTGTTTGGGTTATGAGTTGTGTGTGGATGTGTGATAATTTCTGTGCGTGACTTTGTGGTGTGTGACTTTAATCCACTCCGTGTGAACCCTCGGGGAAAGATCATAACCCGATCATAACCACAGCACGAAACGTGTGTCCAAATGTTTTCTTTTGTGTGTCTGCGTTTTTTGTTTGTGTTTGTTTGTAGGTGTGTGTGTCAGAAAGCGAGAGTTTGTGTGATTTAGCCTTAGAGCTCCTACAACTTCATAGCACGATCCGATGCAGGCTTATTTTACCCGAACCTTGTAGAAACAGCTGGGCAGTCGCAGGTGAACTGAGGCAATTCTGTACCGCGCGCGCGAAGCATTTTCCCCCATTGAGCTTACAGTGCAGTCAAAGGCTTTGTGTCACTATCCCAGTGTGATGCCGACATTAATCGGCCTCGCCTAACCTGCTGTCTCCCCTACTGTTTCAGATGACATGTCTATCTGAGGGGAGGAGCTGTGTCTTTTATCAGCTGCACACATCTCCGAAATTGCCACCAGCCTTTCATGTTCTTTTCACGTGCCTGGTTAGCAGCTCGCTGCTACACGGCTTTCATAGAGCTCTTTGTTATGGCTTATTACCCCCTAGACGTCATATTGCACTGGCATAAATGCAGAGCCATTTACTGTATCCAGTCAAAAAATTCAATAGAAGCCTGCCAGACTAACGGATACCATTTTTAGTGTATAAACAAGGGCAAAGATATGTTAAAAAAAAAAAAAAAAGGTTTTCAGCTTTTAAAAAGTCCAGAAAAAAAAAGAATTTATTTAGGATATTTTTACTCTTTTTTTTTTTCATTCACCGACATTTCAAAACGAAAACTTAATGAATCCAGCAACCACCTGTAGAGGCTGAGTTAGTTTCATATACGAGCCAATGGGAAGTGCGCACGCTGTTGTATTTATGTGTTATTAGCAATAACTTAAACAGAAACCTGGCTGCACGGCACACGGATTCCTCAAGCTACACCCACATGGCATGAGTCAGGCTCGCCTCCTCTCCCTGTCCTCTTAATGCGTTGATTAACACCTGACAGACAGCGAGCTACACGCTGTCAGAGGAGGACATCTGTTCACACATCTTTATTATTTCTTCAGCAGCCACGTTTAGGCCACAGCAGACTTTGTGCTTGGTAGCTAATAGAGTATGAAGCAGATGTCAACACTGAAAACATACGCCTGCGTTACTGACCCATGGCTTTGTTCTCAGAGAGTTTTGGCTGTTGTTAAAAAGCAAAAGATGCATGTAGAGGATATTAAATATTAATCTTAAGCAAAAAGTTATCTGAAGGGATTTGTTTTAACAGTGCAGCCCATTTTTCTCAGGGTATTTTTCCACTCTAGTGAGGATAGCGGTGTTGAGAGGCTTGAAGAGAAGAATCCATTTCTATAACTAGTCGACTTGTTAATCTCTATAATGCCCTTTGGTGCTGCTCTAAGCATTTGCTCTGAAGGGAACTCGGTTTTTCTATTTTCTGCTGAGTTTCAAAAGTGTTGCTAGAACTGAATCAACCTTGTCAGAATGGAGAGAGGACCCATCTCTGCAGCTGCCACTGCTGAGATTGTTAAAGCCATTTTGCATGATTAAAGTAATGAGACTTCCTCCATAAAGTTAAAATGGCTTTATGATACAGTAATTTAGCATTTTTTTTCCCCCCATCCCTCTTAAAGGTTAGCAGGGGAGCACCAAATGTCCCTTAAAGAGAGAGGCAATAAAAACCACCGTCAAACAGCGCCGGCTTATGTAGACTGTTTAATGTTCTTCTATGGTTAGGAAATTAAAACTTCATTAGTTGGAGAAACAGCGTTAGGGCAAGGCCATATAATATTCCAAGCGTCTGAGAAGTTTGTGAGAAGATCCGGCAGGAAGGCTGGTAGGCATCTGTGTATTCGTCCTCTCAGCGGCCCCAGTCAGAACCGGACAACTCCAGCGTGTGTGCTCAAGCCGAAGGCGTTAATTTGTTGTGCGTGTGCATGTGATGTGCACTTTTTACGTGCATGTAGACTGTGTGTATTATTTATGTATATTAGTATGTGTATTTGTGTGTGTGTGTGTTTCTGTTTGTTTGTTTGGATATGGGCTTTGTTCAAGCTCAGAGTATTTAATTCCAGCGTGTGGGTGTGTTTTTATTCAGACTGATGCAGTGTGGTAAAGTGAGTGCCAGCGCTGCAGCAGGTTACCCATAACCGTGTGTTACCTCGGTTGTTTTTCTGTCTGTTCATTCCTGACTGCTGAGTTACTGATTTGTTCATTCATCGTAGTGTGTCTATGTTTTTGTGTAGAGACTGTTTGGGCAATCAGCCAGAGGAGAGTAAATACCGAGAATCTTATTTCATTCTCTAAAAAAAAGTATTTTTTTTAATCATCCTGATGTTTATTTATCTGAAGGATTATTTTCAAAGAGTTTTAACAGCAGTACCACAGTCGGTGTACTATTTTGTGGGTTTTAATAGTCTGTTTAGTGACGAACTTAAGCTCCTCTGGGTATTATCTCATGCTTATCCATGCAGCAGGCATGAAAACTGACACACTGGTGATGTTCTGATTAATTTAGTGTGTTTGTTAGTTAATGGGTTCAGCGTGTTCCTTACAGTTAGGTACAGGAGCTTTTCATATTCAAGAAAGGTTCCTGGGCCTGTTTGTGTGCCTTCTTTCTCTATTAAAAGTTTGACATATTTTGTTTTTAGGCTAATTGCTCAAGAACCCACACGTGGTTGGAAGGGGATTTAATCTTACTGCGGTTTCCTTTGGTGCTGTGTGTTCGTGTGAGGGGGATCGTGGTTTGTGTGAGAGGAGGGTGGTTGAAGAGGTTTCGCTCGGGCTTACTGACGCCTGTTAACATCTGACCTTGTGATTTTTTTTTTCTTTTTCACATTTACAGGAGGCCATAATTGGTGGGCTGCAGTCTGAAACCACCTACTCTGTAACTGTGGCGGCATACACCCTGAAGGGAGATGGTGCTCGTAGCAAAGCCAAAGTCATCACCACAACTGGAGCAGGTCAGAGTCGGCGTTAGTGGGGTTTTCGTGTAAAAGAGAGAATGGATACGTGAATATCTTAGTGTGGAGGTATACCTGTGAAATCATTTGCCTATTGGGTAATGACTTTGTCAATCACAAGTCATTACCCAATGAATGAGGGGAAAAAAAGCAAAGAAAATCAAGCTTTTTGAAACATGGTGTGACCACAGATTACAAAACACATTTCTTTTGTTCAGTATGACCCAAAAAGAGTGACTAAGACAATGAACTCAGCAGCCAAGTGTTTACAGAGGTCAAGCCTTTTCCCCATAGACGTCGTAATCACAACTATCGCCATCTTGTGGCCTTCAGATAGAATACAGGTTTTACTCATTAAATGCAGAGCCAGAAATTTGATGTGAATTTAAAAAATATCTCATTCACTTTTAAAAGGAATTACAGTGCAAGTTCATTTTTTTCAATCTCTACTTCAACCAGTGCCAGGAAAACCCAGTATGATGATTAGTGCCACCGTGGGCAACACAGCACTGCTCCAATGGCAGCCCCCCAAGGATATGGTGGGTGAGCTGATGGGCTACCAGCTGCAGTACAAGCGCACTGACGAGGACACCTACACCTCGCGCGAGATGAGAAAGACTGACGACCACCATACTGTCACTGGCCTGCACAAAGGCGCCACCTACGTCTTCCGCCTCAGTGCGCGTAACCGTGCAGGCATCGGCGAACCTTACATAAAGGAGATCAGCACACCCGAAGACGTGCCCTCGGGCTTCCCGTCCAACCTCCAAGTTACGGGCCTGACGCAGTCCAGTACCCAGCTGACCTGGAAGCCCCCGCCGCTGGCGGAGAGGAACGGCAAGATCACGCATTACTTGGTGGTATACAGGGACATCAACAGTCAGACAAACAGCACCAACCGCACCACCGAAACACACATGACTATACAGGACCTTAAACCTGACACCACTTATGACATCCGGGTGCAGGCATTCACCAGTAAGGGCGGCGGACCTCTGAGCCCCAGCATCCAGAGCAGGACCATGTCGAATGGTAGGATAAGTGGTAGGACATCTGACTAACATTTATACATAAACACTTCAGAGATATTTGATATGAAAACATACTAACGTGCTTACATAACCATTGGCACTCTTAGGCGCACAAAGTTATGTCATTGCTCACCACGAACACATGTCACTCTCTTCTGTGTTAAACTCGCTCCGTCTTTATCGGCGCGGTGTCTTTCCCATCTTCCACTCAGCATTCTGTAGTACATGACTCTGTTTATTGATTTATAGAGTACTAATCTCATTACACGCTACAGTCACATTACCATGCCTCCTCATCCTCCCTCCTATTACAAACAAATCTAAATGTTACCCAGCATGTAGCTTCTCATGCATTTTATAATCTTATAAATGAAAGATTTTTTTATTTATAAGCATGCCCGATGCCTGTTTTAAGACACATGTCGCCACTCCTCACGTCATGTACATTTCTTGGTAATCACAGTGATCTCGGCCTGTTGAGTGTGTCTTGTGAATGGGCGGTAATAAATGGAACAGGCTCAGGGAAATGGAGTCTATTTTTGTATGATTGGTAATCAAGCGTGAATGCGATTGTTAATGTTCTCCGAACACTCCTGTGGCTTTTCAGGTTTGGTCATAAGAAATTACCGCAGAATATGTTCGCGTTTTTCACTGAAGGGGCGACTTGCTCGTGTACTGCTTTTATAGTAGTGTGAAATGAAATTATGCACAGAGATTAGTTTTTGTGGTGTACAAGGTGTCTTACTTGAGGTATTAATGAGTGTATTTTCCTCGTGCTAGCTTTCCCCACCCTGAATTTTGGTGTCAAAGCCGTCATGAAAACGTCCGTCTTGCTCACCTGGGATTTGCCACCAAACTACAAACCCCAAGCACCCTTTAAGGTGAGTACCAGCCAGGTAGACGACAATTGCTGACATGAGGTGCAAAAAAGATTGACTACGAGCACAGTTTGCACAGAAATAATACTTGGAAATATTATTATAAGAATGCAGTGCGATCTAAATAAAAAAAAAAAAGCTGGATTAAAAAAAAAAATCTTATTTTAGTTTAATAACATGTTTTAACACGCAGTACAAAGATTTGTTATATAAAAAAGCAATATTAGCTGCTGACACTTAACACAATATGATTGAGTCGCTTTCTGTATTTGCACAAAAAAATATGAAAATCCCAATTCATGCTCATTTATGAGGCATAATAATCTGTCAAAGTGATATATCAATTCCCACCCAAATGATAGGGGAGCAAAGACAATTTAAAGTGTAAAGGAACATTGGATATGCGCCAGTGGGCAAGTGCGACGCTTGAAGCACTTGAGATGAGGTGTCAGATAAGATGGGCACCTCCCTTAGGACTATACTGTTTTTGCTTCTTTTCTTTTTTTTTCCCACATGTGTGGGTTCGAGAGAGCAGAGAGAGTGGTGCGTGTGAGCAAACGATATTCAGGCTGTATATCTGTGCTCCCGTAAATCACAACTCCCACGTTTTCCCCCCGTTTGCTTACAGATCTTGTATAACCAGCAAAGCGTGGAAGTGATGGGAAACCTGAAGAGGAAGCTGATCACGCAGCTGCAGCCAGACACCGACTACTCTTTTGTACTGACAAGCAGGGGCAACATTGCCGGAGGTCTTCAGCAGCAGGTGTCCATCCGCACTGCCCCTGACCTGATCCAGACCAAGCCCAGGACACATCATGCTCAAGGTGGCAAGATGAACATCACCCTGCCAAAGATCCAGACCACCACGCTTGTCAAGTACGTACTGATAGGGACTAACCACACAGGTTTGCTCTGGGCTAGAAAATTATTGTTATTAGTCAGGAATAACAAACAGGTTTTGCTTTTTATGCAGTTAGCTTGTGATTCATATAAGTTATACATTTATATTTACATCAACATTGATGTTAGTAGAAATATTTACAACCACATAGCTGTAAATTTGGCACCTAATGCGACACAAAGGGCGCACATGTGTCTGATCGCTACTAAACTATTCGAGAACTTAGGATTGCAACTTTTACTCTGAGCCATTTCTGTGACACGGCAGCTGATGATAATTGAGACTTAACATCAGGTCGAGCTGTGTTATCTTTTGACACAAATTGTTAAGAGGAGAACTGCAACTGACCCTTACCTTCGAACGCACACACATAGTGACACGTCTGTGTAAAGGGGGAGTACACGGGGTTGATTGGTAAAAAAGATTACAGGGCTGTCAGGGCTGGCCAAGGTCCAGCACAGATTGACAGCCACGGAGTGCCTGTGATTGGGGATGGGAGGGTTGAGGGGGTGTGTATGTGTAGCTGAGAGGGAGGGGGTGAGGAGTCTTGTTATACATCTCTTCTTCCACTACTAGACTTGAGTGACTGTTGATTCACAGAGTTGACGCCTGGAGAGAAGCGCCTTTTTTCACTGTCAGCAGCACCTGATTTTACAAGTAGTCAGATGCTGCGTTGGGGGGGAAACTTGAACCCGAGACAGATTCGGGGCAGAGATGGAACCTATATAACCTAACTCATTCTCCAAAGCATTGTCCTTTATTCATTACCTAGCCTCTTAGCTTGACTCTAAAGTCCTAAATGTCTCACTAATGTCTTTCTTATCCTTCTATTTTGGTCTTCTTAATGAAAGCAGGAGAACAGACACGAGTAGTCACATAGCTGCTTCTGTTAACCTAAGGAATCCTTTGGGGATCTATGCTAGTTGAAGGCTTCCCTCACTGGGATTGTGTTTGTTCCAGTCTACATGGCAGATGTTCTTAGTGATTAGCAATTAATTGGCGAATGCATTGCCAATCTGCTGGTGTTCGACCTTGGTTGGAACCACATGTGTTTTACTTAAATTTTGAATTCAGCCCAACAAGAATCACCGTCAAAGTTGTTGTTTGACTGTGCCATTAATGCACTCGGCCCACTTTGATCTCAGCGTGTACGTGCATCGGGTG
This sequence comes from Hemichromis elongatus, assembly GCA_015108515.1. NCBI lineage: Eukaryota > Metazoa > Chordata > Actinopteri > Cichliformes > Cichlidae > Hemichromis > Hemichromis elongatus. The sequence continues at coordinate 19,879 of VUQR01011798.1, forward strand.
GTCTGTCTTAACTCGAGCATTATTTTTCGTGGCAGGTGGTACTACATCGTTGTGGTGCCCGTGTCCCCGGTGACACGCAAGTGGAAGAATCCAGACGAGATGGACATGGATGAGGTAAGTGCCAGCCCATGTCTGATTGGCTAATGTGCCAGGTCAGGGGTCACAAATAGCACTTTCTGTTCCAACTGGGTAGAAAGTCACAGGTGGAAAAACTAATTAGCTTTACCCTCCTGGGCGTCAGAAGAAAGAGATTTTAAACAATGACTCACTCGGCTAGGTGGGGAGTGTCCTGAGTGAATGCCAGGTCTGCAGACACTGCCCATCTGTTGAATATAGCAATTTGCATGCACGTAAAATAGACTGGTTGTTGTTTAATTATTTGTATTGTTGTAGATCATTTTCACAATCATAGTCAAAAGAATTACTGCTCTACCTTTTTATTTTTCTTTAAATTGTTTATAGTCAGGCTTTGCTGCCTGTAGACAAAGTTTTACATGAGTTATTCAAATGAGGACAAAGATTTATGACTGCCTTATTATTCCATTGAATAAAGGTCTTCCTTGTCCACGAGGGAATTTAAGCTAAATGACATGCCTAAATATTAATAGCATAATTTTTAAGTAAACTGCGAGGCTCGTTGGTCTGAATTGCTCTTGTTCAAGCTCCCTGTAGAAATAACAGAAGAGACTGAGAGGGAGAGAGATGGGACTCCCTGAGTCATTAAACACCGAGCAGGCCATTGTCTCCTCCCTCCAACATAATGATTTAATAAAGCTACATCTGGAGCAGTGCATGAGACATCACTGACAGAAAACGAAATGCTGCTGAAAACACAATGCCGCAGTGCTGTATGCGCCCGCTCATTTATTAACCGGGCTGGCAGTCATGCTGAGTTTGTGTGCTAGAGCAAGCGCTAATTGCTCACTTCGTAGATTGGCTGCATTGTTTGCAGTTATATCGCTGTGCAAAGGCCATTTCAGCTGTGTGGAATCATTATCTCTTATTTGGAGGCATGCTAACAACCAAACCTGGATGTCTAGTGTCAGTGCAAAAGCTTTTTTTAGACTTTAGGAAGACTTTAGGAGTTGATGAAATTTAGAGAACTTGGATGCTGTTGTGCATATCGAAGAGATATTTTGGACCAAAGTACCAAAGTTTTTTATTATTGAGAAGTTTCTCTTTTTCTACCCTAGCTGCTCAAATCAAGTAGAAGCTCCATCATAAGACACCGGCGTCACTTGGATTCCACCAAGCCTTACATTGCTGCCAAGCTCGCGTCACTTCCAGCCACCTTTATGCTGGGTGATGAGAAGAGGTACGACGAATTCTACAACAAGCCCCTGACGAGCTCACAGCCGTATCTCTGCTTCGTCTTGGCTGAACTTCAATCTGAAGGGACTGACAGCTCTGTGCAGTATGTAAGTAAAACGTCCATTTGCTGAAGATAGACAGTTAGCCTTGACTGGCATAAGTTGCTTATTTATTTTGATTTTATAGTAAAGAACCGAAGCTTTTCTGTATTTTGGTACATGTTAATTTTTCTTTTCTGGGACAGATTATTTAAGTTTATCACCCATCCTCAAACTCTAATCACTCTGCTCCTCAAGCATTTCCAAAATAGCAGTGGGAAGTCTAATTGTTTTTGTTTTTATTGCCAATTATCCTTTAATACTGCTGCCTCTAAAAGTCATTGTAGCTTGTCAGGATAACTCCCTTATCACTTAACAATGACATCAGAGATCCCAGCAGCGCCCTGCGCACATCTAGACTCTTGGCTTTCTGAGCCCAATGCACTCGTCTAACAGCTTTAACATGGAGGCCCAGTTCTCCGTGGGACGGTCTGGAGTAAACTTCTCTGCAGAAAGAATGAGCGACTGCGATGGCTCTGAGCTTCACCGCTACCCGGGAAATGCATATTCAGTAGCTGTGCCCGGAGTGATTTAAAAAAAAAAAAAAAGAGCGAGCGCTCCAAGTCCGAAACTCAATCCTAGACTTTTCACCTATTTCTTTCTCTTCAATCCCTCCTCTGAGCTTTTTTTTTTTTTTTTTTACCTCC
>VUQR01011798.1:21954-47793 GCA_015108515.1 Hemichromis elongatus
TTTACCTCTCTCTCCGCTTCTCTCGCCCTCTCCACATTTCTCTACCATGAAGAGAGCAGAGGAGATTGATTAGCGCAGCTGAAGTTAAGAGGGAGATGAGGGCCTGGTCTCAGGGTCTCGGGAGTCTGTAACGCAGGCCTGATTCCCTTGAAATGCTGCTTTACATGTCCCTAAAGCCCCCCACCACCACCACCCTACTCCAGTAATCCCCTACTCTTTCACTCAGGAAAGAGGAGGGACATGCAAGGGAGGCTATAGCGGCCAACCACGGTATACTTTACTTCAAAGCAGATGCTTAAATCCCATCACTGCACAACACTCTCACCGTACCTGCAAGATACACCATGCTGGATCAGCAGAGCTACAGATTTCTCTCTTTCTGTGTACTTCCCCTCCTTAAACTGCGTCCTACCCACCTGCTTTTAAACTTAATCACTTGGATCAATCAGATTCACTCGCTGGGTGAGTCAGCCAGTGTGTTTACCTTCACTTCAGCAACCTCATTTCCTAAAATGTATGTAAATAGGACACCTAATTTCCCAAATTAGGATAGCAGATTAAAACAAAAGTGAATAATAATGCTGCGGTGTATTTTTGATGTATAAACACAAATGGTTTTCTAAAAGAATCACATTTTACGACGCCTCATGACAAAGACTTTAGACAGAGGAAGGGCTGCCGTGACAAAGATTAAAGGAGAGATCATTAGACATGGCGGTGCATTCCTGGCCCTAAAATGAGTATTCGAGTGTGGCTGGCTAAAACTCACATTTTGAAGCTAAATCAAAATAATCTGACAACCATTTCAGAACGTTAGTGCTTTTGTGAAAACATTCACAGAGGTGTGCATACAGGTCGTGAAAACAGTCAGTTTTTTTCCACATATCATGTCCCCTAACTGAACTGTCAAAATGCTCTGACAGGAAAAAAAAATCCCACTTCAGGCTACAGCACACAAATTCACTTAAAATATGCCATCCATGGTTCAAAAATACAATAAGGGATAAAAAAAAAATCCAATAGCTGACCTGTTCCATATAATAAGCACAATATCTACACTAACAGGATTATTATAGAGTATGTAAACACCTTGATTTTCTCATTTCTCCTATCCTGGCTTCGCGTGTGCTTTTAAGCATACTGAATGGTAAGGTGGCTACTGCACTCATTGATTGCTGCACAAATCCCCTAACTGCACTCCCTGGAAAACACAGCAGTGTTTGTTTTTGTCACCCCCAACGCGCCGCTTTCGAGCGTTTATTACTGAACACATGGGTACAGAAGGTAAAGCGTGCAGGAGGATCGAGCAGTTGGCAGAAGCTGCCTCGAGCAGGATCTTCACCAGACCCAGGAGAATAAGACAACAAGTAGTGGAATAAATGACTTGTGTCTTTACTGCACTTTCTCGCAACCACCCCAACTCCCCCAAGTGTAGATCAAACAAGACCGCCAGGGTTTAATAAGCCCTCGTATATCAATGGCCACAAGCAGCCAGCAGTGGTTGGAGGGAACAAGAGCAGGAAGGCAAAGGGGGAAGAGAGCGGGGCAGGAGGAGAGAGGGTGCCTTCATGTCTCCCCAGCACCCAAGGCGGATAAACAAGCCAGGGGAGGTGTGAAATGGGATGATAGATGCTGGGTGTGTATAAACAGTATCATTTAATGCGAGAAGAGAGTGAGGGAGGGAGGTAGCATGAAATATTGTGTGATGTGAGACAGAGAGCAGGGGTGGCGTTTGAGAGAGGAAGAGAGCGTAGCCAAATCTGTGTCTCGCATCCTGTCCAGCCTGTGAAGTTCAGATGAGAGGAAGTGGGCTAATGTTTGAGGGGGAGCTTGTATTTTATGTGCGCTTTTATTTTGATAAGGGAAAGGAGATGTTCTGGGACAGAGAGGGAAAAAAAAACAATAATAGGGTGTTTTGCTATTTGCAATGCTACCCAAGCATTTCCTGCGTTCCCAAAAAGGATTGATATTGTAGCGCTAAATCTGCTGGTGCTGTGTACTCACTGTCACTTTTTTTTTTTCATACTTTAAAAGGTGTTGACAGATGATATTAAAAAGAGAATTACGAGAGGAAAACAAGATGGGGACATAAGCATATTCAAGCCTAGCTTGTCACTGAGTGGAGTTTAAATGAAGGCAGCATCGATGGGAGTCACCATTCAAATGCACTGTGTCCCATCCACTCCTGGAGGCATCCCCCTGCAGCAATGCCTCCAGATATCTGAATGCTTGGTATTCAGACAGTTAGAAAGGGGTAATAAGTGTAGTTTCTGGTGCTGAATGGGGCATGCACGGATTAAAAAAAAAAGGGAAAAAGAAGAAGGGGAGAAAAAAGTAAACGATGAAATAGGGGGGTCATGGAAGGGAGCAGACGAGACCCTGCAGCCACACTTCTGTGCTTCATGGATAAAGGTATATTCATACATACTGTCGTCTTTCCCTCTCCGTTTTTTTGTGCCTTCATTTCTCCTCTCCCTTTCTCCCTGTCTCTCCCTGTGTCATGCAGCGATGACAAGCGTGTGGGCTTTTCAGCCTCCCCAGGGAGGCAGAGAGAGCGGCAGATTCATAATAGGCGTCTTTGCATGTTTGTTTTTTTGTCTGGCACGCACCCCGCAGCTTATTTAAGCCACTTTTGGAGAGTTGAGGAGCTCGCGGGGTCAACGGCGAAGTTGAAACAAATTTGCCTGCGCTGTGCATAGCGGATTCTGTGCTCGGGGGATGGTGGAGCAGTGGCTGTGTAGCTCACAGGCCAGATAGCAGACTTGATATACTGCTACTACCATAACACCTTTTCCTCTGTCTCCTCTCTATGCCATCTCATATCACCCACTATCTCTCTCCCTTGTTCTCTTACTTTGTCTCAGACAAATACAGTCTCACACACACACACACACACACACACCCTCCGCTAGTGGCTGCGACCAAAACAAATATCTTCACTTGTGCAGGCTTAGAGAAGTTTGTGAAAGGGCTCAGAAAAACTGATGTTCCAGGTGTGCTCACACAAAAACGTACTCGCTTTTGTTTACAGTTCTTGCACACAGTCGCACACACATACACAACCAAATACATTACTGATTATACTTACAGTTGTATATATCTTTATCTACAGTATTTTTTGGTGTGTTTATTATTCTCTACTTGTCATTTTCTTCTATCTCTTCTCTCTAGTAGGGATGGGATTTAATAGAATTTTATCAAATCTGTTTTCAGCATCTAATTCACTTTCTAAATGCGATTGCACTACAAAATCTGTTTAGTTTCATCTGTCTGTGTTTTTACCCAACTCTGTACTCCCTCCCTGTAGATGTAGCTCCCTCCACATCTTCTGCGGAAAAAGAAAAATTATGCAATTTAAAAAAACACGGTACACTCTTTGGTCTTGATATTCTTCTGTTTCAACATTTAGGTGGGTGATACATGTCAAAACACGATCCATATAAATGTCAAGGCTCCAGTGTTTCCCAGCAGTGTAACAATATGATCAATGTTATTCACTCCATGTGTACGTCTCGCATACCCAAACACACGGCATGCCCATACGTTACAGGGAGACTGATCCAGAGTTGTGAGGGATGCACTTATGTCTTTCACTGTCTCTGACTCACTCTCAGACTTGCACATTCCTTCACTGCACCATTGCTCCATTGTGATACTGCTGTGCGAGGGCAGAGGCATTAGGAGCTGCGTGACTGAGCTTTTATCAGATATTAGGGCCGTTCAAATGGATGATCCCACTACTTCACCGTGACCAACAGACAAAAAGCCCTCTCTTTTTGTTCAGCCCGCTCCTCTGCTCTTGCTCTTCCTCTCTTATCCTTCTCTGAAAGCACAGCTGCAGTTATTTGTTACCTCATTAAAAAAAAATGTTTTTCCCAGGATTCCCTGCAGGGCCATGTCCTACAGCCTTTTTCGGGCCTTCCCAAAAGAACAGGAAGCCTTGTGGTGTCGTCACATCGGCGGCGTCCCGTTGCTGTGCCGTTTTTTCTTTGTTCTTGGATAATAGGTTCCTCCCAAAGGCGCACAGAATGGTAGAAAAGCTGGTCTCATGTCCCTGCTGTGTGTCTGTATGTGTATGTGCATGTGTGTGTGTGTGAAAGAGAGACAGAGACAAATGTGAAACATTGCTGCTGTAAACTATTGCTGTCACGAAAATGTGAATTTTTTTCACTTTCCTGCTTGAGTTATCGTGTTTCCGTGCCCACTATGAGAGCATGGTGGTTTGCACGTACACCACTGAGACGTGCCGTACCACACACGCCCATAGTGTAAGTTTTCATGGCAGTTGTCCAAGAGCATGACTGATAACAGAACTATATGACAGAGCGCAGGACTCTTTGAGCTCATCGCAGCTTATCTTTCCAATTAATATCTGCCTGTGCACTGAAGAGCAGGCTGCTGTGCAGCTAATGATCCGGATTACTGCTGCCTGCTGCCCCACCATTCCCACTGCATGCTGGGAGCCCAATTCCCTCAGAGGTCTGCGGTCTGTCACCCATATCCTTCCACTCTCTGTACTCCCTATCCCAACCTGCATCTCCTATCGTCATTCAATAGGTGTCACGCTGAGTTCTAATGACAGATGCCTCACGCCTCCCTTTTTCTCATCTGTCAGCTTGCTCTCTCGCAGTTGGATTCCTTCTTCAAACCTTTTTTTTTAACCATGCACCATGCTGCATCCCCTCGAGTACCCCCTCCTCAGATACATACTCACACACCGATGTATACCTCCCCACCTCCCTTTCCCCCATCATTCAGAGATGTGGAGTGGAAAGATGTCTCATTTACAACCAAGGTGGAAATGCACCCTCGCCGTCACCACCTCCTCTTCCGTCAAGGTGTGAACACTAATGAAGAAGAGATGAGTCCTCTCTTGTGCCCCCATTTATCTCAGCGACCAAAGGACATGCACACTTATCCCTGCCTCTCCATCTCTACCTCGCTCACTCTCTGGTGTCACAGTCGCTCCGTCATCAGCCGTCTTAGTTTTTTCTTGCAGAAATGCTTCAACAGAAATATATAAACTTGATTTGAGTTTGGTCGATAGCTTCGTGGCTTGCTCTGCTTCATCACTGAACTGCGATCTATTACTAAGCTGACATAACTTTACTATCCGAGTGCCAGAAACAAGATATGTGCAGTGAGATATTTTGTTTATCTCTTATGTAGAAAACTTTGTTTCCAGTTTTGTTACTTCAGCCACAGAAAGTGATACATATTCAAAGTGTCAGCATCCTTTCTTTTTAATTGTCCTTTAAGTATATAAGTGGTTGATCTACAGTTGAACCCTGTGTAGAATTTTAAATTCATTTTAGCAACACGCTAGGATGCTTGTTCTCCTCCAGTCCAGTGCCTTTTCCTTTGATGTTTGAGCTTCTTTTTTAACTTTAGGCAGTTCTTAAACACCCTAGGGAATCCAGATTACACTTAAATGAGAAGGGAGACCTTGCATACATATTAAAAAGTCTAAAGTGCCTCTCTGATGTACCTGTACTCTCTTTTCTGTTCCCTTACAGATGACATATTCAGCTAGTCCCTACTCAGATCCAATCGAGGTCACTTCAAGTATGACTCAAGGGATGGAGCAGTCTGAAATGCTGTGGGTCATGGGCCCAGTGCTGGCCGTGCTGCTCATCATCAGCATCGTCATCGCCATCCTCATCTTTAAGAAGTAAGAGGCCGTGCTTCTGTTTATTAGTTGGTTGAGGTTGAAATGCAGTGACGCTTGTGATTGTAGGTTTCTTATGGTTGCATCAGGAATGGTAATGAGACGTGCTTCTTCCTGCCACTTGCACCAGGCTCCTCGCACACCAAACTATAACATCCACTTTTCTTTGCATAATGTATATGGTAATGAGAGGAGAGCCAAAGACACATTGATTTGTTTTTTTTGTTTTTTTATACGAAATATTTTGGCCCAGCTGGCTATTTTCAGCAGTACTATGTGAAGTGTCAGCAGAAATGGCAACTGACATTGCCTCCCTAATAAAAAGCACAGCTTGGCTGTCAAAATCTCTTAGTTAGGAGTGAGGAATGTGTTTTTGCCAACACCATTGGTCATTTGAAATAAGAAACAGAAGGCTGCAACAGAGGGCTCAAGTAAACGCTTAGTCGATATCTGTTTAAAGCACTTCGGGTGCCCCTGTGCAGCGCACCATGACTATGTACAGACCAACGAGGTGCTTTGGAGAAAGTTTAATGGCTAATGTTAAAACGATTAGTTGATTAGAATTAATGATTTTAGGTGATTTATTAAACAAAAATGCCAAACATTTGCTCGTTTCTGCTTATGAACTGTGAAGAGTTCCAGCTATTTTATATTCTGATGAATATTTCTACTTTGAACATCTTTGACTTTTGTACTGCCAGACATGACTTTCAATTATAGATTTTCAATAACAAAACAATTAAGCTATAATTAACAATTAACCTTTTTTTTTTTTCCTTTCAAATAACCAAATAATAACTCATGCAGCTCTATAAATCCAGCCTTTCTTCGGGCATCGTAGTAATACACTGTTATTTGTACATCACTAATTATAAAGTATATTGCACTGACTGCAGGAATCTTTCCGCTCACTTCACTTCTTCCTGATTAAGTCCTACCTACTATCTTGTCCTGATGGATCCATTACACGATCTTAATTTCACATCATACGTGCCTCACCTGCCATCCTCGGGCTTGCAGCCTTGCTATGTGGCTGCTGTCTCCGGCAGACTTAGAAAGGGACTGGTTAATAATAGGCCTTGAGACAGCTCACTGCTGAGTAGCACGTCCTCTGTCTGGAAGCCCTTTCTTCATGTAGACACAGATTGACAGGAGGGACTGTGGGGAGGTGGCTGCGTGCCCTTTTCACTGTGGACTGGCACTAAATGTGCAAAGTAATAATCACGCTGTAGCTCTGGTTGTTATTGCTACCTGCAGAGTCGCCAAGACCAACACTAGCAGCAAACAAAGGCGTGATTATTCTCGAAAGACTCGAGTGATTTTTTTTACGATAACTTTTTTTTAATCGTTTGCTTTCAATATTTGGCTTTTTTTTTTATCCTTTAGAAAACAGTCCAGACTTAGATATGTGTTAAAAAGTACTTCTGCATAACTATTACTATAACTATTACACATTAACACCCCGACTTCTTTCTTGCCTTTGTGAATGCAGCAAACAGGAAAGGTGGGTACTTTCACTGAAACATCAATCACAGTTTCATCTCCCACTGCCCAAGTCGTTTTCATTCGTGTTGTGAAATTGGCGGTATTAATCATCTGTATGGGGTTGCAGAGTTAGCTGTCTCTCATCTTTAATTGACATTGTGCACCAAAAGCATTATCTCAAATATGATTGACAGGAATCCTCTTAGTGACTGATGTGTTCAACTTTGAGAAATTGTGCAATTTATGAGAAAGAGCAGACTCTGCAGCCCTGGGTAACTGAGGTCAGAGGAGCCCCAGGGTCGTGTCCATGTACCAGTGCATGTTTCACATCTAGTCCCAGTGTTCCCCCCACAGATCGTTCTGTCTGCTGTGGTTTGTCTCCGTGCTGTGTTTCATTATCCAGCCAGTGTCAGCGTGCCCCTTCAAGACTGGCCCCATCTGAATATGCCAAGGCATCACCTGCTGCTGAATGGGCCATTGTGAAGTAAATGCCAGACACAGAAACTGCTGAAAAAGAAATGTTCCCATCTTTTAAGCTGACATTTTCCACTGAGACCCATTCCTCTACTTTTAGCCCTTTTTCCCTCCTTCTTTTCCTGCTTCCCCTTGGCAAGAGTCTCAACAAAGGGGCCTGTTCTAGCCTCATTAAGCACACCCTGTACTGCAAACACACTCGTGTTCTCACAGTGTGCATGTGTGTCTACTTTACGTTCTCACATTTTAACCCTCACTTTGAGCACAAGATGAGCCACGTTCACTTTAGGTCAGCACTAAAGTGCCATGTAGCTCTGATTGGCATCTGAGTGGGTCAGAGGTATAGATGAGGTGTGCAGAGGACAGATCACAGATTGCCTGTTCTCTCTCATCCCCCCTCTCAGTCTGGCCGAGCCCAAGAGCAAACTCTGGGAAAACCAGATACGGTCTGGCTCAGCTCTCGGCTGGAGAGGAAGTGATGCTTGTCATAGATTAACCGTCATGCAGCTAGCATTAACTTAAGCCTCTGCAGCATAAGATAACAGGTGGCAGAGAGGCCCCCAGCCCCAGCGGCTGAGGTGGACCGGGTTGAGGCTGTGTGCGCACCACCAGCTTTGTGTATTCTCACCACGCTGGGCTTCAACAGAAGGCCCTGCTCCTTCCTAAAACCCACACTCGCCACTTGCAAATGGAGTGCAATGAGATGTGAAATTTCCACAGGGCACCCTGATGCTTCCTGCCGCCCATTTCCATTTGCAGTCAGAAGGCTTGTGAGTGTGCAGCTGTATCTGTATGAGTGTCTCTGTGTGTTTGTACTTGTAAAAGTTGGAGAGATGGGAAAGCGTACATCTGTGTGCCTGTTTGTGTGTGTATGTCAACAGATGCTGGCTGTCTGAATACAGGCGGGCTGTGCTTTCTTTTCCTTTCCACGGTCGACTGAGCCGAGCCAGTCCGAGCTGTGCTGCTCTGTTCTGTGCTATGCTAGACTCAGCTAGGCCGGGCCCAGCAGCACAGGTGCTGCAGAACTGGTCTAATTACCCTGTGTTGTGCCACCCAGCTGATGAGCTAATTACAGCTTCCGCCTGTTTTCCTCTCAATCTGGAAGCCAGTAAACACAATGTGTTGTTAGCACTCGCGCACACAAACAACAGCGGAAAACACATTTCAATCTTTACTACACACAAACAGGCAGTCATGTACACATTCCCACACTGCAGCTGTCACCTATCCAGCCGCAAACAAGCCAAACCTAGCCCACTCCAGGAAAATTACGGTGTTTCTTCAAACACATTAAACTCCAGTTTTTCAAACTAATGAGGATGATGCCTACTATCTCTTGAATTGGTGGTCCTCAAAAGTAGCTTTGAAAACCATCAACTATGTCGTTAACCTCATCAAGTGTGAAACAGCATGAAAATGTTTGCATTTTTTGTTTTTGTTCTTTTTCTGAATAAATAGAGGAATCACTGATGTGATTTTGAATCTTTCTGTCACATTTTGTATGCAGCTTCAGTAACGTATGGATAACTTTGAGCTTAAAGCTCAGCTTGAACTACCCTTTACTGTCTGCTTCTACCACCACAGGAAGCGTGCATCACCCTTACCTAAAGACGAGCACTCGGGTGGGGTGAAAGACTCCCTGCTGGGCAACTCTTCTGACCCTGTAGAGATGAGAAGACTCAACTACCAGACCCCAGGTAACAAAAAGCTACACAAGGAACAACAAAAAGTTTACGTAAACTTTTCTCTGCTTTCCGATTGGAACTTAGAAATGAACTTTTTGGTTTAAGGTAGTAATGACACCGTTATTCGTGTTATTAAGGACATTGCGAGCTTACAGAGTTCTGGTTTAATAAAGCATTCAGAGCTCTCTTTGTAATTTGTGGCTTGAGGGTGGATGTTTACAAGTCCCAGTCGAGGTACCTTGAAAAGGGCGTCAGCCTCAACTTGCTCTCATGGGTCTGTTTAAGGGTAAACTTAGAAACTTGTATGTGTTTCTGTGTAATTTTTTTTTAATCATAGCTTTGCAGGGAAAGAATCCAGTTTTTAATATCAAAATGAAGAAAAAGGATATTCTGCTTTTTTTGACTAGGGAAATGAAAGAGCGTCGTCCCCAAAATGAAAGCCCTCCTAAAATTCATCAGTCGGTAACGCAAAAACAGATTTTATCGTCAGTGCTGAAAAAATATATAAAGGTGACTCATATCTTTAATAGTATTCTTTAATGTCTTTTATTTTGAAGATTTTTTGAAAAATAGTAGATATTGCTTTTTTCCCCCCAACTAAACTCTGCACAGCCTTCCTTGAAGCAATCTTCCCCTGCAGTGAATGCCTTCCTTCCTCTTTATTTTGATAGATCTCTTGTTTATTAGTATTTTGTAGCACGTGTTGCTTTATGACAGTCACACATTCGGCTTATTTGATTTGTTGTCAGGATGAAAATTTCACCAGTTCTTAAAAAAAATAAAATAAAATATGGGCAGCAAGCAGAAATCAACAAAATGTGATCACGTCATACCCAGCTGACGGTATCATTGAATGTAACTGAGGGAATTCAAATTCCATCCGCACACGCTACTGAAGTCCGTGTGTGCGTTGTGTAAGGGTGCCCGCCTCAGCATCCGCCTTCTTCCTTTTTCCTCCTGATCTTCTTCCTCCTCCTCCTCCTCCTCTGGTCCCTTGCTCCTCCTTCCTCCATGAGCTCCTTTCATTCCCCCCCAGCTGGTAATGAGTCCTGCTGCCTCTGATGTCAAGGTGAGCCAGGCGGAGGGAACAATGGAGCTGAGAGAAAATGTCAACCTCAGTGCACGCGCACGTTTCTGTGTATTTTTCCTATGTGTGTGTGTGTGTGTGTGTGTTTGTGTGAGCGTGTGTGTATCTCTTCTCACGGGTTATTAAAGATCCCATTTGCCATACACTCACTCACACGCACACACAGAGCCCCTTTGAACCCCTGCAGAGGAATTAAGCAGTGCTGTCGCTCTGAAAGAGCCCTGTTCTCCCATCCTCCCACTCCACCTCTTTCGTCTTTTGTCTTCCATTTCCCCCTGCAGGGTAATCTCTTTCTTTTTCTCCCCTTCCCCCCCCCCTCCCTTCCCCTTTTTTTTCTCTCTCTCTTTACGTCAACATTATCTCCTTCTTTCTCTCCTTTTCCACCTCGCTGTTTTGCTTCAAGAGCGGTGATTATCAAAAATTACCAAGGCTGTGTCTAGCTTGTGAAATCACAGAAGACTCCAAGCCTGAGCTGAGAGAATATTGAACGGCCCATTCCTCTGTCCTGTCGCCCTTTTCTCCCTTTGATTCGCCCCCAGCAGGTGAACATTCCTGCTCTGATACTGATTGTTGTCGAAACGGTGCGGCCGATTGCAGCTCACATCTCCGGCGTGTTGGTTTGTTCAACAGGCTTTCGGCTGTGCGTTTTTTGGCACTCCAGCAGCAGTCGTGTGGTTCTCTGAGTAACTGACCTGATTTATCCTTGACAGACGTGGATCAGATGGTATTTGCAAATATTTAATTAAGATCAGCTGTAGCTAACACTTTAAATATAGCATCAAGTACCACTTAGAGACAGTTTGCTGACGTGATAGGGAAATTACTTACTTGCATTTTAAGGCCTAGGTCATCTATCAATAATGATTGCATTGTGCTCACCGAGCTAATAGCTGGGAATGTGGTGACTTTATTAAAAAAAAGAACAGAAGATGTTTAACGAAGCAAAGAACATAGGCTCTTATTAGGAATTTAAACCAAGATTAGGAAAACTGGAAAAATCTAATTATTTCCTACTCTGTCAAGTTGTTCATCATAGTTTGCTTGGCTTCCCGATAGACTGGGTGGGTACTTGTGCATGCAAATGATTCACGTACAGAAAGGAGATATTAGCAAAACTTTTACCTTCAATTAAAGTTTTTACCAACCAGATGTCAACATTGCCTTTGACTCTTAAGCTGAAACATGTAGTGATGCAGTACACTGAGTTTACACATCCTGCCACAGGAGAGTACTTTAAAGCCAAGCTTTGTATGCACTTTTGTTTAACAGTGTAAACTGCACTACTTGAATTGTCCCAAGAGGGCAAACAGCACTTGCTGCACACTCCAGCTAGCTTGAAAGGTTATTTGCAGATACTGCTTGGCCCTAGTCTGTTCCTGAGCCACCTCCATTGATTGAGTGTTCTTCTTCCTTCCTCCTTCACTCTCCTCTCTCCACAGGTCCCAGCTCTCATCGCTGCCCCAACACACCAAGTTAGTCTGCTTTCTCACCTACTGTGTATTTCCCACACATGCAGTCTTTCTTCCCTCGTTCCCGAAACCCATTCCAGCAGTGCAATCCTGACAGACATCATGAGCCTACAAGCTTATAGCTTCTGGCATTCCAAGGATGCAGCAATGTCCTCTTTTGGTTGTGAACTTCCCACAACACCTTTATGATGCACAAGCAGTGGACTAGATGGTTTCATGGGTAGTTGAGCAGTGCGGACAGTTACACATGCTCTACATTAGCCTTGTTATCTATGGCTTCACTCTCCATTTAACCAACAACACTGCTGTAGAAAAAAAAAAAAAACCATGGTGAAAATGCACAAACGCATACACACCATTGATAATGTGTTCATAGGCTGCTCTGTGTGATAGAATTCAATTTGGGTAATTGGCCAGGTCTCATCTTGTACAGCGGCTATAGTTGCTAGCCATTAACCATTAGGGTTAGAGCATTATTAGGGCTGGAGCGGTCTCTCATCTCGATGCATGACCCATGACCTTATAGCTGTGCTCAGCCAAAGGCACTAATGTTAATATATCTGCATTTTTAAAGCGTCTGATCTGTTTGACTTCAAGGCTGTATGTAAGGTTAATGATGCTCCGTGTATAACTTTAAAGTGTCTTCATGCATTACATACAGTTAACTTTTAACACATGAGCCAAGTTTCCAGCAATCCCTTTAAGTACATAGCCCTGCCAAGTTCAGAGGCACAGGGGGAATTTGTGTCGGTAGATTAGCAATAAATCATCCAATAACCCAGCGATGAGAAATCTAGAGAGCGGCAGGGGGGTTGTTTGAAATTAATCCAGCCCGAGCGCTCCAGGCTGGGCCGAAAGATAGTCTATTGTAGGGAAAGGGATTTTCAAAGAAATGAGTTTTGGCTGGTGACCAGTCAGTTTTTTTCCTTAGTAGGAAGTGACAGTGTGACTGATTTGTAGAGACTTGCGGGTTCTTGCTCTGGGCCCACCTCTGCCACCAATTGAGCTTTGTGGAGTCAGGGAGATGTCTGTCTCCTGCTTCCTTCAAGGGGCATGCTCACCCAGTCACTCATGTGCATCTCCGTATCAGCCCCACCTCTGTCCTACTCACTTAGCATGACGATATCACCAAATGTCACCAAATGTCACAAGCCTGTTTCAACTTTTGCACTCTCTCTCTCGCTCACTTCTGCCTTCTCCCTTCTTCTCTCCTTCGCCTCATGCATTGTTGAACAAAGTGCACACTCCTCACTGTTACACAGCCACCCCATGGTCCCACCGGCAGCCTCACTCACCCTGTGGTCCTACCAGTGTTTGTGCAAGTCAGTGTGCGTGTTTGACGTAAAAACAGCCAGGTCTCACTCTTTTCTCCCCCCCCCCTCCCCCTATTCTTCCTCTCTCCTAGGAATGAGGGAGCACCCCCCCATTCCTGTCGCTGACCTGGCTGACCACATAGAGCGACTCAAGGCCAACGACGGTCTCCGCTTTTCCCAGGAGTACGAGGTAAAAGCAGCGCACTAATGCTGTATCAGACATTTTCACTCCTTCAAGCGTGAAAATGTGTTTCTTTGTTATGATATCTGGGGGGAAGTTTTTCTCTTTGATCCCATATGCGTGTATTCTAATAGATTATGGAAGCCTTCTTACGCGGACATTCTTCAGTCATTTTTACAACTCTATTACCAATCTCCCTGGGAAACCAACACTTACATTAAATGCTGTGAGATGCCTTTTCACAGAACTAGTAGGTGGCAAGTTGCTTAAGCAATCTGCGTGCGTGTTGATGTTTTCCTGAGGAATGTTATTTTACAGGCAGCCTTGCTGAGAGATTATCTCTAGTCTTCCTCACAAAAACAAAAGCAAATTTGCATTTAAAGTGGCACATAGTTCGTCTGGGTACTAAGCAAGGCCAGATGAAGTGGAGAGGCATCCTTGAATGCAGAAAAAACAAGAGCCATCTTTTATTTATTTGCTGATTTCCAATTAGCTTAATTCCATCAATGGGTCCAACAAATCTTTTTTTTTTTTTTTTGACTGATTGTTTTACATCGATCTAGAAGGTTATGTTCTCGCCTCTTTTAGTTTGTTCGTGACTGCCACATGTTGCTACAACAAGATGTTATTCTGTGCAATTTTGCGCCGCGAGAGAAACAGCAAAGTAATTTTGCCAACCTCATAAACATTTCTCACGCAACATCGTAAGTATAGCAAACATTTTAGTTGAGCCGTTCGGCTGTCTGCCTTGTCTAGTGATTACGGGGGAAATTACATCAATTTCATAGCTTTATATAACTGTTCTAACACACTTGCTGACCCACAAAGCAAGCTAGATAAAGACAATTATGAAAATTCTTCCTTTAAAATATCAGGTTTGTGTACTTTGCCTTATGAGTGATAGCAGCCTAATTTATTCAGATTTCGTTTTTTGGACTACTCCCAGCTAAAACTAACACAGCAGCTGTGTGATTAATCCTTTCTTTAGAAAGTGTTAGTGTTTTGCTTCAACACGTTGGAGCTGAAAATGTGCATTGGAATTTTTGAGGTTTTAGTTTACAGAACCTGATTTACTGAGAAATGTTTGAATACACTGTCGATCTGTGCAGGATGTAGCATGCCTTTCATCCAATGACAGCTGGGATGGATTCAAACCAGCCATGATCCAAAGTTAGATAAGGAGTTAAAATAAAAGTGGATAAATGGACACTTTGTTCACTGAACCATCAAATATCGCTAAGAAGAAGCCGTTAACAATTCACGACAAATTATACATACATTTGTCTGCAAAGTTTTTCATTTTATAACGTGCAGAATATGTTTGTTAAGGACATTTTCTGACTCGCTGTGAAATTAACAACTAACTGGGGAGATAATTAGGCCTTGGTAAAAATCTGCTCTCAATTAAGTTCTTCCTTGTGTTGCTCAGTGCCTCTCCACAACATCACCCTGCCGGCCTTTTGAGTTAGTGTAAACGAATCAAGCCAGAGAAGTGGCTTGTATGACTGCAGGCAACCAGCCCAGCACCATTCCCTTCCTGCACCAGTCATTCCAAGCCAGGGAAGACCCCCTCCATCGCCCGGCAGATGGCCATCCATCTCCGTGCCAGCCATGGCGCTGTGGCAGAGCTCATGGCGCTTTGTCACAGTCACGTTCGCCGGCTGCTCCCGTTGCGTCTTACCCCAAGGCTCAGAATATGTAGTGGCTTTGCCACTTCCTCTCATCACACTGAGCAATGAGCACACTGGGTAATGAGCAGAATTTGTCAATCAGGCATGCTGCAGCTCCCCTGACAGTCTTTTTATCGCAGGAAGCAATATCGTGCAGCCACCGTCATAGCACTATCATTATGTTCATTTTAAAATATTTCCACTGTGTCAGTGAGAGTACCTTGGGCATTTGCCTCTCACCTCTTTCTGCCACTTCTACCTCTAACTTGTTTGCTAGTTGTCATCAGCCTAGTGTGCCTGCTGTGTTCACTGAGCTCTCAAATCGATATGACATGTTTTGACTGCAAATAAAATTTTTCTCTTCACACTGACGGCCACAGACAGAAAAATTGGCAGTGCTGAGCTCATCAGCAGCAATAGGCTTGTGCCCCTGTGACACTCACCGCAGAGCAAATTGGAGCTGTAGTTGCATATGAGCATTTTACATTTTTATGTCCTGTTCAGAAACAAAAGTCCAGAATAGCTTAAATTTCAATTTTATGCCACATTTATACTAATGTAGGTGCCAATTTAGGTAAGCTAGCAGTTCATTGTGTTTGTAAGAAAGCAGTTCAATGGCAATTTGATGTATGTTTGATTTACAAATAAGGAGAACTACACCTGCTTTGTTCATATAAGCAGTTTTTTAAAAAAATATGGCTATTTTGCTGAAACATGGCCCAGGATCTTCCTTTTCCGCCTCTCGAGGCTTCACCTTGCACCATAGAGTTCTTCCATTATCCAAGTATTATTACATGATAGCTGTTCTGTAACATTTTGACATAAAATGACTTCTAATAATTAAATTACTGAAGTAGGTGCATTAAGTTAGAGAATGAATTTTGAATGTGTCATTTTAACTCCTGCTGGATTTGTGAGGCACGAGGCCCAGGGAATTACTGGACATGGTTCCGGCGTGAGCTGTGGGGGATCGATATGGCATAACAAGAGATTCTGTGACATTATCTAGCAAGGGATAAGAGGCCATCACATATCTCCCCAGATCGATATATATGCTGCCTGCTGTCGTCTTAGCCCAAGAGACAAATGACGTAAGAGGGAAAGGGTCAGAAAGAAAGAAGATGAGACGAAAACACACGCTAGGAAAACACAATAGAAACAGAGGATGAGAAAAGAACGAACAATTGTGGTTACTGCAGCAAATTCTGCAGCTGACCTCCCAGAATAAGTTAATTCAGTGGACTTGTCAAATTTTTGGACTGCAAACTTAAACAGAAACTTTCTAATTTCTCAGCTAAAACTAAAGCCTTTCTAAAAATTGAGACTTTTTATATTTATACTTCATTAGCATAAGACAGCAAATGTCACACAGATAACCAAACAGTTAATCCACTAAAAGCAGCTGCAGAGCAGCGAGCGTCAGGGATTGACTTTGTAAGCCGGTATCCACAGCGCAGCTGTACTTCTCGTTTTGGCTCTCTGTTCATTCTCTTATAATATTCGCACTCCATTTATTCATTTATTTTTTTGTTGTTCCCTCCTTCCTCTGTCCTGTCTAACAGTCCATTGATCCAGGCCAGCAGTTTACCTGGGAAAACTCAAACATGGAAGTAAACAAGCCAAAGAACCGCTATGCAAACGTAATCGCCTATGATCACTCCAGAGTGGTGCTCACCTCCGTTGATGGTAAGAGCTCACGTAAACACTTAACCCCTCAGATAGCTATTTACTTGACACCGCCATCGATTGAGGCCTCCTTCAAAAATTCCAAGGACATGTTGTGTGCCTGCAGGTGCACGATTAAAAGATGAACATTTTGCACACATAACCCCAGTATGTTTTTTTTGTTCAGAATTGATTTAAACATGTAAACCTGTGTAATCTAAGCGATTGACTGACCGGTTGTCTTTGTACACTTGTCTGCCACAAGTCAAAGGGAAAATATCCATAAATCTATAATTGAACTGAGAAGTATTATTAAAGCTAGTAACCATACTGTCTGATAGGAGTTTTATCTACACTGCTCGTCCTTTTTTTTATTTTTACAGCCGTTCCAGGAAGTGACTACATTAATGCCAACTACATCGACGGCTACAGGAAGCAGAATGCGTACATTGCTACTCAGGGGCCTCTGCCAGAGACGCTGAGTGATTTCTGGAGGATGGTGTGGGAGCAGAGATCCAGCACCATTGTCATGATGACCAGACTGGAGGAAAAGTCGAGGGTAAGCAGAAGCTCTGTGTTATTCACCGTAAAAATATTGTAATGTGCAACTTCATTCCTCAACAACTCCTGCACAAAGCATTCATTATGTTTTGATTTACTGACATGTGCGTACTCAAATTTTTTTTTTTTTACATGCATGATGTAATTTATTAACAATGAACCACAATAAATTATTAATTGCAATGATAACAATGAATTATAAATGGTACACAATGTTTATGTTGGTTTTAAAATACTTAAAATATTTTTTTAAATATTATTGTTTATCTTGGAGGGCTTTTTTTTGTTCAGTGTTCTGTGACCACATCAACAAACCAGTAGCTGTTACGGGTGCGTAGAGGAGAACAAAACAAAGGATGCTTGTACAGAACGTACAGCCACCGAGGTTGACAATGCTTCAAACAAACTCAACCATCAGCTGACGTTCGGAAGTCAAAAAGTGGACAGAAATGGAGTTTTCTGATACACAAATGGACTGTGTATATATATTTATGTAGCTTCACACTGAGGAACTTTACACCCAACAAAGCCTGAAGGCATATAGACACCCAGTCCTGCTTTAAAGCTGGATTTGTCAGCCTGATCAAAGTCACAAGGACTTCAAAGGATATTTTGGTTGTCTGCGGACAGTATCGCTTCATGTTGCTGCTCTTCTCCACAGTCTTCGGCAATCTCTGAAAAACTTCTGTGTGAACTCTGTCGTAATATGTTTGCGAGGTAACAGCACAAACCTTCTTACCGTTTCCGATTTCCCCTCCTGTTGTTTGTTTGTCACTTATGCGGAAGTTATCCTGGCAACTTCGCGTCTAACTTTGCAATCGTGCTATTGAACAATCCCATGTGAAAACGATGCATGTGCGCTACATATATATTTAAATCAGATTATGCAAACTCTCTTGATTTTTTTTTAAACAATACTCGATTTCTGCGTGTTTATTTTTGGCACTTCCTTATCAAGGTTCCATACATATAGTAATACCACGAAAGCCACAGCACTATAATGACATTTCTGAAGTTGGAATGAAAAAGGATTGTCATCTAACAACAGTTGTGGGCTCCTAAAATAAATCTATGCTAATAAAAGAAGAAGAAGGGGAAAAAAAGAAAAAGAGCACTAGGCAACTTGAGATTCAAAATTGGACTGGGTTTATTTAATTACCATCACAAAATCATGCTCATGAATTCCTTGGAGGGGGAAAAATAATATCGGCATGGATCCCTGCCAGCATGTGCCGTTTTATTAGCGTATGCATACAGTACCCTAATAAAAGACAGTCTCCAGATGAAGAACGGGAAAAGAGAAGAAGTATAAATAAGAGGTTGTTTCCAAAATCCCAGGCTTAACTGTTTTGGGGGAGAAGATCATTACCTGAAGCTCAGTTCATCTATACTGATTCTTAGTAATTGTTTTGTCAAGCTTTAAATTACTTGCTATCCTTCACAACATATCATCTGTTTTAATTTTAAGCTATCAGTGCAATCAATCATTTAGGCAGATTGTGAGCACAATATGTCTTCTCAGAACAGAACTCATTTATTTGTTCCTCAGAGAATATATTCAGCTTGATTAGATGAGTTTTATTGCACATTCACTTGATGGGGAGGACATACTTGCATTCACAAATGCCTCTCGGTATATTTAGTGCGTCTGAGTGGCAATTTCAGAACCCTGTGACAGATAAACGGGCTCTCCTTCTTTGAGCTCAGAGCGGTGGCTGTGCATATACATAAGGATAAAGAGAACTGAAACACCACGACATGAGGAACCTAAAGAAAAACGAACAGGCCTCAGAGCCAATCCCTACCTCCTACACACATTTTGAAATCCGCTGGTTTGCCAACACCATGGAGAGAGACACAAAGAACCAAACCCGCCTTCGACCAGCTGGGGGTGGAAGTATTTTTCCAAATCATATCAGACTACATTGGATTTTTTATTTATTTTTTAGCTTGTATGACATCACAGGAGTGATGGACGAAGCTTTGGGGGTGCAATTTCATTACAGAACCAGGAGGTGGTGACTAGGTGCAGCGTTATCCCCTCCAACATCACTTTTACTTTGCATAAACCTTCCATAAACTTCTATTTTCAGTACAGCTTATACCTGTGGGCACTGTGTTTTACATGTGCAGTAATACTTTATATAGTGTAAATATATTGTGATACTTCTGGCGCATACGAATCAAAGCAGTCTTTCTGTATACAGAAGATTAAACATTTAGTTTAATCATGATTAACAGTATGTATGTGACAACTTTTAAATGGCTTTTTCCAAAATGATATGAGGCAGCCAACAGTCAGCTAAACTGATTAGATTCCCTAATTTAATTTTGGAATAATATTGAACACTTAGACGCCAAACTGTATCAAACAAACAGTGTTTGCAGTGTGATAATGAAGAGAAATGCATTGATACATTTGCAAAATCTTCCCAAAATAATGCCTGTGCTTCTAATTAGACACATGTTTTACTTCACTGTTTCAGGGATTTTTGGGGGGTTTTTTTGTCCACTCCTTTTATATAAATGCACAATCTTTATTTGTCTGCGTCTCTCTCGCAAATGCACTCAGGCACATATGGTGCGTGAGTCAACCTCCCACCACCCAGTTAGACTGACGTCTCATGCCAAACAGAGCAGCCGCTTGACAAATATGATGAGATCCGGCTGCGGGAAAAATTTCTGCTTCCTCTTGCATTACTAGTTAGTAAAACCCTAAAAGGTCAGGACTGAAATGAGACCAGCGGTATTACTCACTGTGTGTGAGTGTGTGTGCATGTGTGTGTGTAGATAAGAGGTGTATACCAGCTGCAAAAGGCCAGGTGACGACATGTGAGAAAGCAAGGTTCAAAGCAGAAGCAGATGATAGTGAAACCTGGAGCCTCAGTGTGTGTGTGTCCCTCTGTAGTTCTTTGTGTGGGAGAATATGCCACCCAACCTCAGGCAGCACAAAGATATTCATTACAGTGGTGACTGCTAATCCATATGTTTGTACGGCAAGCAGTTCCCCATCACTCAATTGAGTTTCTCCTGCGAGGTTTGCCTCTGCCTCTGAATGGAAGCTGTCACCGAGGGAGGTGAAATGTGAGGGGGAGAATTTTAGTGCATTTTGTTTGTCAATTTTTACCAGCTTTCTGAGACAACCAAAGTGCTTCCAAATGTCAGCTCTGTACTGCAGTATCAATATGGTTAGCTCACCCGTGCCACATCTCTTCCTCTCATGTTATCCAAATCAATAAGAGCAAGTTCTTGTCCCAGGATTCCTGACGTTAAAGCTGATTCTGTAGTTGTTGTTTCTTCCTCTTAGTCATTCACGCTAGTGCCTGTGAAAGGGGTGTAAAAGGGTCACACTGAACATGAAGTGCTTCCAAAGAAAATTTTAGACTTAGGCCAGGAACTAGAGGGCCAGACCATAGACTGTATATAAAAGAGAGTGGATATTATATAAACATGTCTTAAATGTCTTATTTTATGTCAAAAGAGTACATCACTCTGAGTGCAGACTGCCCTTGTGGTTCCTGGAGTTTCCAGAAGTGGAATAGGAGGCAGGGCAGAGCCATCAGCTATTAAATTTTTCTTTAATACTGGGAACCACTCCCAGTTTGAATTTCAGAGACAGACACCTTCTCTGTTTTTTGGACTGAGCTTCGGACTTTCTTTCTTGATCTTTAGCCATCCCATGTTTATGGTCCTATAACATTGGGTTGAATGAACTGCCTTCATTTTTCTGCCTAAGAGTTTTTCTCACTTGGGCAAAACAAAGTGGCTATTCCAAGTGTTAGGGTATCACCGTGATTCATCACCTTAACTATTAAACTGTATTCAATAATTGTTGAAGGTGATGAAAGCATTTCTAAATATCAAATGACTGATTATGTGATTGCATTTTTGTTAGTCCAGTTTTTGGCAAGTTACCTTCAGCAATTAAATTCGTCAGTCTGGTCAGGAATGGTTATTTCTGAGTGAAGAAAACTGTGAAACATTTTCTCTTTTATTCTAAAGTAGTGAACGCTGCACGTTGCCAAGCCACAAAGAGAAAAATGAAGGCCGGTCTTCATTTTAGAGATACACACTCAGCCACTCAGTGCTAGTGTTTGGAGAATCTTTAGTCTCATCCACAGCGAAGTTTGTTCTGTGCACATATGGAGCCAGGTGGCCGAACCTGCTGTCCATTCACGGCTGGCCAGAACAGGCTTTTAGACACGTCTCCCTCCACAATGCAGCACCCAATCAGCACAAATGCGCCAAAAGCATACATGACAAAGGGGTGCGAACCACCCGACAATTAGCTAATTGAAAATGATCACAGGCTGGTAAAAGACAAAGTGGGCTTTTTATGCTCTATTGAAGCCTGCTTCAAATGCGGACACACATGAACGCTCATGCAAAAGCTTGCTTCTGCAGTACTTTTTTTTTTTAGCGGATACCCGAGCTGACGCCGAGACTTCAGTTTTTAATTAGACAGTGGACAAAGCCTTTGATCTGACCTCTTTAATGTTCCCTCCTTGTTAATCAGCGTGATCCTACAAGTCTCTCACTAGCCTCGTGGTGCATACTTGCAGCAGTTCACTCCTGACAGCGTGCCCTCTCTTTTGCTTCGCCAGGTGAAGTGTGACCAGTATTGGCCATCGCGAGGAACAGAGACCTATGGGATGATCCAGGTCACCATGTTGGACACTGTAGAGTTGGCAACGTACAGCGTCCGCACTTTCGCCCTCTACAAGGTAGAGTAACCTTTTTCATTTGCAGTCTAAATGTAGTTCCTCGTTTTTCTGCAGACATTTAAAGGCTATTATACATGAATAATTTTTCCATTATTGTAATTGTTTTTGTAACTTCCAACATTCATCTCTTTTTCTTTTAAGAAGCACTTTTTTCTCTTACTTTGATTCGTATACTTCACTGCAGTGATGATGTGACTAATGGTTTGTCCTTTATTTCTCCTCTCCCATTTCTTTTTTCCATCACTTGCTTATAATTTCTAACATTATTATAATTCCTAATTAAATGCAAGTCTCTGGCTGGAACGATTAGTTGGTTTCAATCAGAAATGGTGACAATGCCAAGAAACCCCTTCAGAGAAACCGCTGGGGCTCAGTTCCAAAATTATACATGTTATCTACACCTACACTTGCAGCATGATCACAGGCCTAAAAGTAGAGCGCTCTATGTACTGCTATCAAAGTTATGCGTTAACTTGAGACCTTAAAATAGTCAATCACATGTGCTTTTCAGATTTTACTGCAGAATTTCACATAAATGATGAAAAATGATTAGTCACATGGAAGAAAAACAGCATGACCTTTACTTATTAAAGATGAAAATGTCTTATTTTAAAGGAGTCGGTTACATTTTACTGTGCCAGGGTCTCCCACTAGGCTTAAGGAGACACCTTTCTGTTTTATTGACTAAACTGATTCACCCACAGAATGGCTCCAGTGAAAAGAGGGAGGTGAGACAGTTCCAGTTCATGGCCTGGCCAGACCACGGGGTGCCCGAGTATCCCACACCGATCCTGGCCTTCCTTCGGCGGGTAAAAGCCTGCAATCCTCCAGATGCAGGGCCCATGGTGGTCCACTGCAGGTGGGAACATGAAGAAACAAGCTGCGTGTTTGGCCGTGCATTAATGAAATAGAGTAATAGACACACAGTACTTGTAACAACAGGACTTATGAATCTGCTCTGTAAAGGACATCATTTGCAACAGAGATGATAACATTTTGTTCCTGTGGACACTGATATTAACTTGCTGATGGTATTATTACAGCGTAATGATATTTTCATTTGCCCCAGTAATTTGTAACTGTGTTACCTGAATTCACTAAATCCAAAAAATTAATAAATCCTAAAATCTCGGCCTGTAGTAAAAGGCTTAAAGGTCCAGGTCTTGAGCTAGCAGGTGTAAACCATCTAACCCCAGAAGATAAGATGCTAAGTTTTTAGCTGTCAAATGTAGAGAAAGCATTAAAGGACTGTGAATCTTACTATTACCCTACAGTCCTCCTGAATGTATGTTTGTTTTTATGTTAATGATGTCTTTCAACCACATGATGATCGTCTGTACAAACAGGAAAACATATTAATTTTTCCGTTCCTCTCCATCAGTGCGGGCGTGGGCAGGACTGGCTGCTTCATTGTGATCGATGCCATGCTGGAGCGCATGAAGCACGAGAAATCTGTGGACATATACGGCCATGTGACGTGCATGCGTGCCCAGAGGAACTATATGGTCCAGACTGAGGACCAGTACATCTTTATTCATGAAGCCCTACT
The DNA here is from genome assembly GCA_015108515.1 of Hemichromis elongatus. NCBI lineage: Eukaryota > Metazoa > Chordata > Actinopteri > Cichliformes > Cichlidae > Hemichromis > Hemichromis elongatus. Next base: position 45,486 of record VUQR01011798.1, read on the forward strand.
GGAGGCAGCCACCTGCGGCAACACCGAGGTGCCAGCGCGCAACCTTTATGCCCACATCCAGAAACTCACCCAGCCCGCACCTGGAGAGACGGTCACCGCTATGGAGCTGGAGTTCAAGGTGATTGACAACACATATTAACTGAACTTTAGCATATTTAACTTTAATCTTAAAAAACAATTTTCACTGATTAAGCCTATGTGATAATCAGTGCATTGCTGCACAGGAAGTGTTAATAAATAACAAAAGTTACAAAATAAAGTTACCATTCTGCCTGTTTTTCCTCACATCAACAAAACCTGTTTGCTCTGCTACTTTTATGATAAAATCTTGTCAAAGGTGCAACAGATTGCAGCTGCAAAATCTGTGTCAGTGTCACAAATAATTAATTCACCGAATCAGCCACTGCCCAAGAATTTTCTTTTTTTTTTAATCAGTGTCATCGGTGCTGAGACATCACAGCCGTTTGCACGGCCGGCATCACAGCATACAGACAAACACATGTTTCGGGGACGAATGTACAAGAACAAGCGCACGTAAACACCAACACGTGAGCACACATACACATGGAGAGTTACAAAATGACTGACACTTGCACATACACACAGCTGGTGCTCAAGGTCGCAGTCACACGCGCACACCTTCTGTCAATAGCCATTGACTGTGATGTTATTACGCACTCTCCTCCCAGCGCGGCTCTGCCATTAGCCCTCTTATGACCATGATCCATTCTGTTTGAAGTGATAATAGCATCTACACTCCTGCCAACAACAGAGAATGAAAGAGTGAGAGAATGATTGTGGCGTACGTGGGGGCCACAGCCTCCATGCCCACACAGTCTGGCCACAATGCACGCGCACACGCACAAATTCTCCTGGAGTACGATAACTGGCCATACACGCTCCTGCGCTGTCCATCTGTGCTCTGTCCACTGCCAGCACTGAGCATGTCACGCCTACAGTCCTTCAAGCAAGCTCTGGGACGCCATGGGAGAAAGTCTACTGCAGACAGCAGATTTCTGAATCAGACCATCTCTAGTTAGGAGTAAACTTTTGAGTGAACCTGTTATGTTTTTCATCATTTTCAATACTGTTACAGCGGTTAATGCTCGTAGTAAATGCTTCAAACTGCTGTAAACATTTTTTTTTTAACTCTTGGTTCTGTATAATGTCAAAGAGAGAAGATATCCCTATTATGAACATCTTAAACACAAAATTCTGGCTGCGAGCAATGAAACCCCGCCCACCTTCTCTTTAAACCTTGTTTGGTAGGGTTATCCAATCAAAAGTTTGAATAGAGCCTCACCATGGATGTGTCTCAGGCATCCTTGTTTATTTACTTGACTGAATTTCTTTTTCTCTCTCTCTCTTTTCTTCCCACCGTTTCTTAAACAGAGACTGGCCAACTCCAAAGCCCACACGTCACGCTTTATCAGCGCCAACTTGCCCTGCAACAAGTTCAAGAACCGCCTGGTGAACATCATGCCTTTCGAATCCACGCGCGTCTGCCTGCAGCCCATCCGAGGTGTCGAGGGCTCAGACTATATCAACGCCAGCTGCATTGATGGCTACAGGTCAGTAAAAGATTCATCTTCAAGATCTGAGCCACTGTGAATTTAAAGAGCTGATTTTTCGCTTGCTGTAAAAGACGTGTGTGACGTTATTCTGTGTTTTTCTGTCAACAAATCCAAACCAGCTAAGCACCACTCATCCACTAACTTCACTATGTACACTGCAGTGTCTTTGACTTGCCTTTCCAAGCCTATTTGTTCCTACTGCAAAAGAAAATTGTGAAAAAAATGTAAGCCTTGTTTCATACATAGTTTTAAGGAAACTAACAGGATTAGGTGGAGAATTTATGGGGTAACTGATCCTGTTGGTATCCCCAAATACAAACAGCACCAAGTAATAGAAGAGTTTCCCAAGCTGTCTTTGAAGTGTTGTTATGAGTGTTTCCCAGAATTCACCACCATCATCTGCACATCACAGCCCTGTTTATTGTCTGTAGTAGACAGGCTGTGTGTAGGCATTTCACTACTTGCTCATACTACTAGTTTGGACAGCCCTGTATGCAGAATTTTTTCATAGGGTTAGCCATATTAGGGCCACTAAAAATATCAGGGTGGCACACGGTGTGTAACCAACCTGTCTGTGTGTGAGAGGGGAGGGAGTGACGATGGGAAATCGTGAGGGACATATAAAGTGACACAATGCCAAAAATTATATATCCTGGAATAAATAACAAGTTATTCAACTCATTGTAGGGTGTCTTCCTCTCTCTTGTGCCCCCCCCCCCCCTTTTTTTGGCCCC
>VUQR01011798.1:54449-76738 GCA_015108515.1 Hemichromis elongatus
CCCCCCCCCCCCCACTTCCCACCCCCACCCTGCTAGAAACCCTGTCCCCTCGCAGCTACCGGAGGGGTGGAGAAAGGGATGAGCTTGCAGACCCGTTGACGGTTTTTATCCAATCCCAGAGATACACGCCGACTTAACCAACCACCTGAGATTTTTTTGCTTTAAAATAATAAAACATTACAGTGACTATTGACAACTATGACAACTCTTGTACAGACCCGACGGTGCAGACTGGCAGCTCGCCTCCTGCTTCGCCGAAGCCAATCCTCCCTGATTGTCAAAGGCTACTGGTAGCACAAAGAGAGCATTTTCATTTTTTTTGTTGTTGTTGTTGTTTTTATTGTCAATGTTATGATTCATTTTGTCAAATGTTATCGTTTAGTATACATTTTTTGGGGGGTTGTTTTTAATAATCATTTTAATATCAGGCATTTCTTCTGTCTTAAACTGCCCAGCAGCCTCGGGTATGCATTATTTTCATAATCATTTCTAGGGTACTTTAGCACAGGGGACATGTGTTTTTAACATGTTCCTAGGTACTAATACAGGAGGACCACTGTTCTCTGAGCTGCTCTCAGATATTTTTTTGTCACATCACATTGTTGTTTTTATCGTTTTATGTGTCATAAATGTTGTTTTTGGCCTTATTCAGTTCAATAGCTCAAATTTTGCCTTTCCACTTGCGGTTTCAAGTGTACGGAGAAAAAAAAATCAACTTTGAGAAAATTGATTTCAGAGCACAGACTTGCTGTAGTTGTCTTGTAAACGTGGTAGCTAGCTAAAAACACAAGTGAAATATCTAACAAGAGACTAAATCAGAGTTGTACAGAAATGGAAAGCACATTATTTGTACGGTTTTTGGGTTGTTTGTTTTGTTTTGTTTTTTTCTTCCTGTTTTGTTTTGGGTTGTTTCGTTGTTGTTTTTTCATCAGAAGCCTATGGCATTGAGGCCTTCATACTCCACAGAGGAGAACTTACCTGAGGAAAGACAGACTTTTATACCCAAAGGGTAGGCGACAGAATATAAACTCCCGCTCTCTGAACATAGATGCTCTTCAAGTCCCTCCCATCTCCTCACTCACCATTAACCTGATCGGTTCGCTGGAGTGGAACCGCACAGACCTGACAGGAGTGGAAGTGGTTCACATGGGCTGAGGAGCAGAGCCATCAGCGTTGGTACCTGTACAGAATCAACCATTCCTACCAGAGGGAAAGAGACTCAGCCCTTTGGACTGATATTATTTTATACAGAAATAGAACTATAAATATATATATATATATATAATTATGATTGATTATATATATGTACAATTACACATAGATATATACACAGCTTCAAAAGTATATTGTTAAAAAGGATAAATTCTGCTGATCTACCTAGAGACACTGCAGAGAGCCTGCTGTCCTAGCGTGTGTATTAATGGAAACACCCGTTGTATCTACTGTACTACCATAGTAACTTTGACAGCCGGTTGTTCGCCCGAATGAGGAAAAACAGCACAAACCCCCCCCCCCCGACACACACCCCACACCCATCAAATGGACGACTCCTCGCTCACCACGGGCCATCGCACGGCTCAAGCACACAGCTTCTCCCACACAAACTGCAGGAGGGAAGCTTCAGATCCAGAAGGCCTAAGTGTTGTGGTGGTGATGGTGGGAGGAATGGGAGGGAGTGGGCTGGGGGGACTTGAAAACGCTGGCAAAAAAAACAAATGTTCATTTTTACCTTGTGAATGCTTAGTGCTGTAGGGGTTCGATCTGTTGTACACAGTCTGTTTTCTATTTGTTGATAAAGAACTGGAATTTCAAAAGAAACTGTTGATGATAAAAAAAAAAACATTGATGTTAATAAAGTTACATAATTGGGTTTTTGTACAAAGACTGGCCTGTGATCCTTTGTTTCTTACTAAAAAGTGAAAAGTCCACATCCTACAAGATGCTCTTTACCTTACGCTCAAAGAGACACCTGTAAGCCTGCCTGCTTATCGCCCACTGAGCATGTGGTCGCTAACAACTGTTTTGTGATGTATGGCTGCTATAGTTGCAGGTAATTGAGGTTCCTTTGTGTCAGGGTATTTCTAAGATCTTGAAAGTGTGTTTCTGAGTGGTGGGGAGAGTCTCTGACTTGTGAACAATGCCAGCCCCTTAGTATTTTTTAGTTTTTAATCTTCCCCCCCGCCACGTAGGAAGGAAAGGTTTTCTTAGTTTCTCAATCAGCTTCGGATTGAACCTGTGTACGCTGTCTCGGCAAAATAAGCACAACTCAGGACTTCTAGAGTGTTTAAACATGTGGTTCATTTCACATTAGAGGACACGATTTGTTTTCTTTGGTTTGAAGCAGAGGAGGGCTCCTGGTTAAAGTGGGCGGGGCTGTGGTATCCTTGCTTCTGTTGCTGTGGTGTACACCACCACCCGTATAAAAGCACATTAGCTAAATTTCAGACTTTTCATTTATATGTATAATGTCTTATCTTCCTCCTGTAAAATGCCTTTTTTGTATGTATGCTTGGCTTGTACATTTCCATGTGCCACATTTTACAGACTTTTGCATTTCACTGCAGCTGTCAATAACACAAAACGATTATTATTAACTGTCCAAAGTCCAATTTAGTGATCACTAGTGAATAAATGTTATATAAGAGTAGTCGTTCAGTGTTTAGCAAATTTTCAGATTAACTCTGTGTAATGTTTGCCTGATTTGTAGCATAAACTGTTTATAAAAGTAGGACATGACCAGTATGTAGGCTCGCGAAACCCCCAGAGAAGCCTCAACTCTAGCATTTTGGACACGACCACAAGGAACCTTTGTTAGCACCTTGGTTCTTTAATGGTGCATTGCACTGACACAGATAGCTGATTATTTGTGCCAAGTAGTGCACTTCACTCATTGAAACTTGAGTACCTGCTTGGACATGCTGTTAGTGAAATGAGCTAAAAAGCAGGCCATGTTGTTTTAATTCCATGAAAAAGGACCCATGCCTCAAACACAGTCAAGAGATTAATTTCACTGTCAAATTAGCAGAGGAGAGGGCTAGCTTACAGCGAGCGGCTACAGCCTTTAAAAATTGTAAACAGGTAAGTTTTTAAGGAGAAGACACTGTGTTAGGTTGTTGGCACTGTCACCTCACAGCAACAACGTCCTGGGTTCGAATCCAGCCTGGAGCCTTTCTCCCTCTGTCTGTATCGGCCTCCACCTGGGTACTCTGGCTTCCTCCCACAGTCCCAACACATGCATGATGTTAGTTGCTTTGTGGTTCTAAACTGCCCGTGAGTGTGAATGGTTGTCTATTCAGTCTCTGTATTAACTATGTGGCAGACTGGGGACCTGTCCAGGGTGTACCCTGCCTCTCACCCCTTGACACCTGGGCTCCAGCGCCGCTGCCACGTTAAATCGGATAAGCAGAAAAAAAAAATGGAAAAAATGTTGAATCCAAAACTGATTTTGCTCAGAAGTTTGACATCTCAGCACCATAGTCACGAGGGACTGATTTTCCCGGGGGGCTTTTGGAGTGAGCCTCAGGTGGCCAGTGGAGGAACTGCAGTTTTGAGCATTGTTTTGGGGTGCTCTGTTGAAATGGATGTCAAATTTTTCTATACACGTTTCTGTCCACCTTAACCGGTGTGATTGGGAATGATCAGCATTGTGCTTGTGCTTCAGTGTGGTAAAACCCTCTATACTGTGTAGAGCTCTGCATTTACCCCTTCCACCTTTTCAACTATTTTTTGAGTATCCATGTGAAGCCCTGATCCTTCTGTTTGCAATCAGAGGTGCAACACATCTGAGTGTCAGTGATGATTCAAGATCACATTGATTCATCAGTGCCGGAAAGCTCAATTTGCTGCATACCTTGGAGGGATACAGGAAATGAGTCACTGAGGGAGTGATTTCTTACCTGAGATCTAATAACAGTTTGGTGGTTGTTTGCTCCTGTTGTCATGGAAATGCTGCTGTCACTTGTATCTAAATAATGATGAGTGCTGATGAAGCAGTTGTTAAAGTTTCGAGTTTTTACACAGTGCAGACACTTTCAAGCGAACACTTTGTAATCTCAACACACGTGTGTATATCCAGTTTATATCCGTGTCAGCGGATGTGCTCTAAACACTTCGACATCTCCTTTTCCCCTCCTCACTAGAAGCCCACACGGACTGCTAAATCACCACCTGCTGATGCCTCATAACAATAAGATGGGGGGGCGAGGGGGGTGACTGGAGCTGAAGAACAGCCTGCAAAGGGTTTTATATTTATAATTAATCAAGTTTGTTGACTAAAACATGGAAATAAACCATCTCGTGCGAGTGATGGATCTGTTGTTGCTTTCAGCGTGTAGTAGCAGGCACACGCTAAAAAGGATGAATGAGCTTAAGACAAAAGCACACGAGCTTGGATTTAAAGGATCATTTTTGTTGCTGTTGGTATTGTGTTGCTATATCTATTGTGTTGTTTGAAAGTCAGGCGGCATCATCATTTTCCTTTTGATTTGATTGTGCACTTTTAGCTCTGAACTGCTTTAAATTCACATCTAATGATGTAAGTGCTGCTTGTGCTGATAGTAATCCTGATTCACTGCTGGGTTTTTTTCTGTTGTGCACAGTTACCCTTAATTATAGCCCTGGTAATATTTTTTATAGCAACAAACAATTTGTCTTCATGATATTTTTTTTTCTTTTGTTTTGTTTTGGATTTTTTTTTTTACTCTCTTGTGTTTTTATATGTGCTGCAGAGCAAATCAAAAATTGCTAGAGTCTGAGTTGTTGTTGCTGTTGGAAGTTCATTTCAGCTATAGCATTTTACACAATGTTGTTTTTAGATTCCTTAGAAACCAAATGAGGCTGTTGTATTCATGTGAACACTTGCTTGATTCCGTTTTATTTACATCTGCCTTTAATTTACAAGGAAATGGCGAAGACAACAGTTTATTGCTCTGCTATCGCAATCCTTACAAGACACCATGAGCAATTTGATTAGGTAAGGAAATCTAAAAACGACAAATCTGAAATGTTTCTCTTGAAGTCTATGCTGATTATGAATCGTTTGTCACAGATATGATCAACTGCGCTTCCAAAGTGAAGAAGACGCTGAAGGTGAGTTGCTGTGTTGGAAGATCAAAACCCATTTGGAGGAACTCTTCTCTGACAGCCACCTGGCAGAGGACGGCTTCCTGCTCAAACATGTGCAGAAGAACAAGCAGGGTTTCGTCAGTCTCAAGCTTCTCACTTCTTTAAAAAAAGGTACAAAAAACATTTGGTGTGCTTTCTCTGGTGTTTACATTTCAGCAGTTTGAATGAAAACAATCCAGTAAAATGTGAACAAAGCTGAGGTTGCCAATATTTGCCACAGATAAGGACCCTGACTAAAAACTGGTACATGACTCTGGAGGGAGCAATGTACTCAGAGCTTCTGGAGGTAAATGATGAATCCACCAAAGTGAGGCGCATAAAGCCGCTTCCCAAATGGCTGCTGTGTTCCCCCACCAGCAAGCTCCTCCTCGCCTGGAACTTTTCCGAGGAGCAAAGCAGAGAAAACGGTGCAGCCCGAGGCCTGGAGCCCGCTGATCTCTCAGAGAGGGTGCTCCAAAAGTTCAGCCTTTACGGCAGAGTTACTTCAGTCCAGATCCTGCCACCTGGCAGGGCGCTTCCCGTAGACCTGCAGTGCTACGCCAAACATCACAAACAGCTTGGCCAGCACTTATGTGCAGTAATCAAGTGTGACAGTTTGGAGACAGTTCGTAAGGCCTACAATGATCTGAAAGCAAAAGAGGAGAAGTCTAATGGGAAGGGCATGTGTGTTGTACCTATGGGACCCCAGGCAATGTGTCACTTCACTGAGGACAAATCACCAGAAGAAACAAGCAAAGTTCTTCTTGAGAAGGAGGAAAATCCACCTGAAATCCCAGAGGACTTAGCCCAGGAGGAGAATTCTTCAGTCACTGTGTTTTTTGATGAACCTCCGGACACACATCAGCCCAAAGCGTCTGCGGATAACCCTGCATTGCAGAATGTTGACCCGATTTCCAGCAGCTTTAATGGCCGGTCCCTCCCTAGTTGGAATCATAGTGACAGTAGGATGACGTGGTGCTCTGGGGATGAAGAAAATTCCCTGAGCCCGTGGGTGCTCAAGCGCAAATTAGCAGCCCTTGAACTAAACCGAAAAGCAAACGGGCACCGGAACGCACCCAGCTCGATACAGAGGGTCCTACGTCAGCCCTTCGGCCCTGATGGCACCAGTGTTTTTCAGTTCAGAATGAGGCACTGCGATCAGCTGATAAAGTGACATTAACAGATTTATTTTAAAAAATGTTTAAATTAAAAGCTGAGAAAGAAAAATATTTGTTTTGCAATAAACAACACACGCTCTTTAAATGTTTGCATCTTGATTGTTGAGATCTTGTTAATTTGGGCTGTTGTGTAGTTATAAACCACTGACAAATGGGGGCAGCATTTAGCCATGTTCACACTTGCTCACGCACCCTGCAAATGCAGTATGGACATAGAATTCAGTACATTTCAAGGTCTTTACCTTACGATATAAAGCACCTTTAATCCTTGTTATTGTGATTTGGTGCTATATAAATAAAACTGAATTTAACTGAATGCATTTTAGCAGGAAGTTCAAAATCTTAACTCAAACTCAGGATTTTAGGAGCTGGAATAGTCCATACACACCTCTTTTGAAACCTGAGCGGCCTCTGCACCTCCGTCTGGTCACAACTGCAAATTGTATATTTGTTCTTTGGCAGGGATGGATTTACCTTTTTACCGCTTTTTCTTAGACAGAAGGCTTGTCTTTCAACATGAAACACTCATAAAAGGCCCTCATTGTCTGAGTGCATCTTTTTCCACAAAATGCCTGTTTAGATTTTGGTTCTCTAAAAAGCAGTTCTGAACTCGCTGAGATGACATTTGGCGAAAGTCTACTTGTCCAATCATCAAACCACGTCTTGTGCAAGACGTGCGTAGTAGCAACATTTGCGCTTTATTTCCAGCCTTTCTAATGACACCTCAACTGGAATGGTCTGTTTATAGTGTTACTGATTGAGGGCTTCCTTAAAATCTTGCCCAAAACTAAACAAAATGTGTTTCTTCACTTATCCACGCCCAGTGGAAAAGATTCAATCACAATGTGTATGGGATTCTATTATATTGAAATTGGAAACATGCTCTGTTGCCCCCCCCTCCCCTCGTGTGTTCTCATGTGTCAGACTGTATTCGTGACTAATGTAATCTTAACTTTTTGAGCGAGACCTTTCATTGTATACAGATCAAGCCTTTCACTCGTACTGTAACTGGCTTGATTTAGCAATTAACAGCTGTTGGGCTTATGCTGCAGCTGAGGCAGGTCTATGAAAACTTTACACATCTGTGAACAATATGTACGAAGTAGACATGTTTCTGTCCGATGTCAGGGAATGTCTCTGTGCTCCTTTTCGAGGTTGGAAAAGTCAAATATTCCCTGCTAAGTGGAAGTCATGCTGTCTTTACATACGGTAGGCTCTTCAGGCCAGTAATTGAGACGTATGTTAAATAAGTCATTGTAATGATAATAATATTTTGCACCTGCTGATTGCAATGAAAAGACATTTTCTTTTTACCTTCCTTCATTTTTTTTTTATCTTGCTGTTATTCAAGCTGCTAAGGGTTGTGTTAAAAGGAGAAAATGTGTTGCCTTAACTTTTGGGCTTAAAGAAAAATCTACCCCTTCAGGTCACTGCGATAACAACCTTTGAATATCTGTTGATACACAAACGACACAAAACTTTGGGCAAAGATTCCTTTGGTCTGTCCCACGCAACGATGAAGAAATTTTAAGTCCCAAAAAGTTCACACTTGGCCACATCTCCGCCCCTCTAGTGGAGCTTTGATTTGTGTATAATTTGGCCTGAGGAAATCTGAATGACTCATGTTGTGAGAATGAGATATTTGTTAGCAAATAATTAGTTTCCTGGTGGTGTGCTGACTTTATTACTGTGCTGCTTTATTTCACCATCTCCAGAAATGATTCTGAAACATACACTCTGTTTAGATCAACAGTCTACCTTTAGATTCATGCAACCGGCCCCACGACAGCACCTGTGAGGCGTCGTGTATCCCCCTTGGTTGTCTCCCGACCGATTGCCCTTTGTTTATACATCGCTGACCCCACACACCTGACGCATTTCCCCCCGTGGATAGGGTATTTATTTAGATTACAGTCTGGAGCGCCTGATACCTTCCAAAAACACAACCATCTGCTCCTCATTTGCCACTCAAGGCTAAAATACTGTATTGGAGGGGATGTGGACGTGAGATCCTGAACAACAACATGGATGGGTTTATCTCCAGCCAACTGTAGATTGGGTTATCATGAAATACCTCTGCTGTGATAATTCTGTTTACTCGGAGTTTATGATGTCTTAGCCCCCTTTAAACCAATTGTGAACTCTTTTAATTCCCACTAAAAGATTGGAAGACTCTACTTTTAGCAGACCCCGCTAAACTGCACTGATCTGCCCATTTGAGGCTATTACCAATTGCCTGCTTAAGATGGCACGCTCTCTTGCGGCAGAAGGTAAATGTAAGCCTTTACTCAGGCCAAAGCATCCTTTAGTGCTTCTGGAGAGAGATTATCATGTCAGGAGTAATCCGACTCGGCCCACAAGCACAACTATGGAGGAGGAGGAGCATGAGTCGAAGGGGAAGGCATTCAGAGGCATCGGAGAAGCTCTGTGCTCCACTTACGGTAACTACACTCTCCCTCCTCACCCTAACCCATCTTCACGACCCGCAGAGTTCTTCATGCTTGAGCTGAAGAGGAGACCTGCTGCTGGGGAAAAAAGGGTAAGGAAATGTGCATTATCCTTCATCAGTGTTATTCCTTGGAGACGAAATAATCATAAGGCGATGGAAATTCACAGAAATTCACAACAGATGTGATAAAAGTAAAGAAATCTGTAAGATCTGCTTATTACATGCCACCGTTCCCTGGTTCTGCTCTGTTCCCCCATTTTAAGGTTCAAGTTTGCACGAAAGGAGACCAGAAGTTCTGTATGGGGAAGCATGGAGACATGAGTTTTCTGAAGTGAAACTGACCAGTCAGTGGCTTCTCTAAACATCCAGCTCTCCTCTTTTTGGATGGATCAGGCTGAATGCCATGAAATGCATGCTTATATTCAGAGGAATGTTGATTCTGATCTTTGCAACGTAAAAGATTTCTATGGAAGTGCAAATATGATTGAAGAATAATACACCCTTGACTTGAATCAAGTCAGGACACCTCCCCTACTTGCAGGCACAGGGAGTTGGGATGATTTTTAGAAAACAAGCAGGAGTACTGTCCTCACTCCTCGCCTGTGATGATGATGGACTTACCCAGCCAGCGCTTGCCTGTGGAGGTCAGCTGAAGACGACGCCACACAGCTAAGTCTGGATTAGCCGGCCGAACGGTAAGGACACCACATCTTCTTTTGTTAGTCTAAGCCAGCAGCTTATGAGGAAGGTGTTAGGTGCTGCTGACAGAGATGGCTCTCCAAGTGCTAGGGCGGCAGAAAACGCACGTTATCCGTGTCAATAAGTGGCGCCTTGGTAGAGCCACATGACAATAGCGCACTACGGCCTGTCACAAAATGCTTGCAGAGCAGTAATCGCTCTCTGGTTGCAAAACGGGGTATCCCATTTTGTTGGAAGAGCAAAATGAAAAATAAATTATCACTCTGATTTTCTTGCAACCTCTCAACACCCAGAAGAGTTTATTTTGAATATTTTTCTTTTCCTGTCATTTGTCCAACATGGTGGTTTGCCTCATTCTAAAACGTGAGTGCACTCCAAATACACGCTGGTTTTCCTTTAACAAAACTTAGTTCACTACTTAGTCTTGATAAGAAACTGGGATTTTGGCTAATTATTATTTTTTTTGTTGTATTAATCGTTTCAGGGATTTCCGCACCTTTAGGAGGTTAAATAATTAAGAAGATCAGGATGACAGTAGAGGCGCTTGATGACACTCATCCTTTGCATTTTTTACTGAACTGATGATCCCTTTTGCACTAAGCCCATATCATACACGGAGATTATATTGTATCTGGCTGTGCTCCGAGAGGAGGGATAGAGGTTAAGCCTAAAGTCACTTGAGCTGTTCAGCTTTCATAACCTCCCAAAGCTACTCATAAATAGCATAAACTGATGGGGAAGCTGAACACATGAACTATTCCTCATTGCCTCAGTACATATTGTTGCATGCAAATAATGCAGATACTGCTAGCCTGAAGAAAGTGTTGGTCAATTAATGTAAAATCTCAACATATTTCGGATGTTTGTACTTGCTTGTGCTTGTTGGCGTGGGTCATACTCAAAAGTGGTATTCAGTGTGTGCCAGATGGCCGCCAGCCTTTTGTAAAAGCAACATGAACATGTTTAACATGGGTTTAAAGGTGATGTTGTTGCGCTAAAAGAGGATCTGACGGAGACAGATTAAGAGCTGGAATAGACTCTTTAGAAAGTAGCTGCGACGACATCAAAAAATAAATAAATAACGAGGCAACGTTGTGTTTCCCTGCCAAGAATAATGCAACCGCTTCACATCAAAAGGGTGATTCAAATGTAGTGTCTGCACCGCACTTGGACTCTCTCCTCCCATAACAGCACAGGCCAGAAATACTGAGACAGGTGTCAAATGTGCATCTTTAAATCTACCTTCACCTCACTCCTCAATAATCCTGCTTTAACAGCAATAGGTATGAGTTGTGCGATTCCGTGCTAAGCCGTTGGGTCACTGGATTAATCCGTATTTAATCCGGAGGACCTGATAGTAGGCCTTCTAAAATAAAATTGAAACTTTTTAAGCCACTTACCAAAATCCAGTGGACAAAAAAGGATAGCAGAATCGTGTTTGAAATTCAAAGAATGTGACCAAAAATTATCACAACTTCTCCGGCATTGCTCACAGATGGTTTCTCCCCTTTATTCTCAATAATGAACATCAGCTTTCTCGCTAACGAGGAACAGGCTTGTTTTAATTATCCCATGGTTTCTGAGTGACAGAGCACGAGCCAACCGATGTGGCTACCAGCAAAATTACAGCGCAGGCTTTTTTTGGTTGCATTAGAACCGGGGCCAGATATAGAACAGCCAATCCTGGCTCTGAAATCCCACTTTATTTTATAACCTTTTAGCCCACCCTGGTGCCACCACAACAAAGCTGACTCGCCAAGTTTGTCACTTTTCTTCTTCATTATTCTGGCATTCTGTAGGCAGGTTGGGATTTAGTGGTGAAAGAGCCTGCAGGTGTTTATTCTCCGTGGACCTTGCATGCTGGCCTAACCTCTGAGCTAGAGGTGTCTGACGGATTAATACGGACACACACACAGCGAGACCTGTGCTCTGCCACCAACACTGCAGCCAGGTGTTAACCCACGTGACTGCAGATAAAGCCGGCAGGCATTAGTGCTAATCCCGCCCTGATATGTCCCTATTACCTCCCCAAGCACTCTCTAGCTGTCCCCGGGTCTCCTGATGGTCACTTAAGAGGGAAAAGACAAGAAAAGGCCTCTATAGGACTCCAAAAAGCACATTGTTTCTTTGCAGCAACATAGTAGGTGCCTTTCCCACTGTTTGGTTTGCTACTGTTATCTTGCTGGTATTTACGGGGTGTGTTCAGAGTAATATAGAGACAGCCAGTCACATGGCTCCAGCGAAGCCGCAACTCACGGCGCATTAACAGTGTTCTGTAGGTACAGGCCTCACGTTTATGCAGTGGCAAACACACTGTGGTTAGACTTGGAGAGATTTCTTGATATCAAGAAACAGCAAGATTATGTAAGAAAGATAATCTAGTCTTATGTGATGGAGCTGCTGGTTTTAGCATGTGTACATCTTAGACGTGAAGTGGGTGTGTGGCCAACAATGGAAGGTTGTACTTTGTCTAAATTTCTAGACAAGCATGCGTCAGATGATTGGGGAAGAGTTTAACCACGCAACGGCTGTACATGTGTGTTTATGGTATGTATGAGTCACGGAGAGAGAGGGAGAGAGGGTGAAACAGAAGAGGCTGTATTTAGAGGATATATAGGAACAAATGCTGCTGCATGGTGAGACATTGAAGTTGGTATCTGCTTCTTTTTTTTCCAGCACAAAGAAGCTCTTCATTTTTGCTGTTCTGTGATCTTCTATCACAATGATCGCGTCTCACTGGTCGCGATCCAAACTGTCTCACAGGAAAGCCCCCCTATCTGCTGTCTTCATTCAAAAGTGTAAACCACAAACGCCGCTTATCCCCATTTTGACAGATCTCTACTTCATCGTCCGTAGGCTGTGGCATTCTGTTGAGTGTCTCCTTCTGGCAAAAGAGGGAGGGGAGGAAACGGGTGCCATGCTGCTATAATTACATTACCACCAGCTTAGAAGCACCAAGGCCACTGACCCAATTATTCCCCGAAAACGTCGATTTTATTGTGTCATTTGAAAGAATGCGATCTTTCAGATCATCAACAAGAGCTCGGTTGATCGCTGCAGATCGGCCTCCAACTGTGCCATGCGTGCATGCATGCATTAGAGAATACATAATGTCTCGGGAATGGCTCTGACAGATTTAAGCATTTTTGGATAAACAGTTCACTTTCATGGTTTGCCTCAGACACATTAAAAGCCTTCTGGGACTGTTTTCTCTCTGCTGGTAGCTCTTCGGGTAACATATGGCCCAGAGTAAATGTCAGGTGTGCTATCACTCCCACTCTCTCTAGAATCACAAAATCCTCGTTTCCGGGCGTTCCCATGGCTTCAGACTGTTTTCTCATTGTAAATAGAAGATTTTATCCTTTTTGTTTTGGGCCTCACACAATCAACCGGCCTTCATATGCACACACAGGAGCATGCATGGGCATATCATGATGCTTTGTGAGGACCAGACTTGTTGTGTGGGAGCTGGTTTAGTTGTCTTTGCGAGTCATCTGCACTTTTATACCTCTGTTTGAGGATGAGTTTTCCTTCTGCTAGAGAGTCCTCTGGGCTTCCACTATATCCTCTCTGCATTACTGCTCTTCTCTGTTTGCTGAGGGGGGGGAAAAAAAGCAGCATTTGTCCTCAGGAAGTCAGCTACACATTTACGTATCCGTTGCTCTCCCAAGAAAACACAGGTGCCCCTTCTCTCTATCAGTAAGTGTATATTTATGTCCACAGCGGTGGGGGCCAGTAACACATATTAAATGTCTGTGCTGATTAATCATCCGTGAACATCTGAACAAGCTGCAGTGTGATCCTTGGCATTTTTATTGGCGCCAACTGACTGCAGATGTGACTAATGTGTTTCTGAGTGGTGCAATTATGACAATCAAAGTGTCTTCAGGGACATGAGATCAGTGCTTGATGATGAATCTCCATCCAGTGGCAGAGACAGTGGAAGACTCATCTGTTCTTTACGAGGTAATTGTTTTATCAGGATGAGCCATGGAGCCACGGAGGCTGAGGACGCTGATGCATCTCTGCCATGTGAAATCATTAACTCCATGGATTGATAAAATTGGCCTATTAATAGCATAGGAAAACAAAGCTCTCATCCTTAGATGTATATGGTAGAAAACAGCTTCATTTAAACTGAGAATTTAACAAGTTAATGGCTTGTGGACCAGGCTCTCTACCGTTAGTGCTTGGGTTCGAACCAACAGAAACAAAATGAAAGTTCCCATTTAGGCCTCTACCTATAACTTCTGAGGCCTTCGCAGGCGAGAAACGAGCGTCAGACATATGGTCAGTCAGTGAGTAACGTTCGGCCACAGCTACCGCTCCACCTCCATGTTTGATTTACGTAGACTGTGTGTCAGTTGAGGTTGTTAGATGAAATGTTTGACTTTCAAATGATTGTCGTCGTACCCCTTCATCCCGCAGAAGCCGCTTACCACGTCAAACACATATGGAATTATGAGTGATGACTCAAGCTTTGACTGATATGACTGGTTATACCTGTTTATATGCTGTTTGCACCACTGCAGCTCATGGGCACAGTCCCTTTCTATTTTCCATCTGCGCTGTCCGAATCACTCAGATGCAGAAGAGTGCAGTGAATTTGCCTATATTTCAACCACCGGGAGAAAACCGCAATGTTCCTAATGTTTTTTTCTCTGTCATATGGTCTATAGGAGTTGTTGACTTTTAGAGAAAACACTGATTTTAGAGTTTTGTTTCTATGACAAACCGGGCAACCATGCAACATGTTTTCTCATTGTAAACAATCCGACTGCCTGCATACGTTCCCCTGCAGAATGCAGTCTGGCAAAGCACTTTGTAAAGCT
Source organism: Hemichromis elongatus (assembly GCA_015108515.1). Lineage (NCBI taxonomy): Eukaryota > Metazoa > Chordata > Actinopteri > Cichliformes > Cichlidae > Hemichromis > Hemichromis elongatus. Next base: position 68,711 of record VUQR01011798.1, read on the forward strand.
GGTCTGGATTTGCTGTTAGTCACTGCCAGTGTACCATTTCCGGCTCTGGGGGAATGTTTTGCTCATTGGTGACATGATGCGAAAAGAACAAAGCAGTGAGCTTGTAAAAAAAAACATACCAGTGGTTTGACATTAAGGAGAAAAAATAAAGCATGCCACATAAGTCCTCCAAATTGAGTTTTGTGGCTGCACTGTTGCTGCATCTGTTGGAAAAGAGGGGCGGTGTAAGATAAAGGGGTATACATGCTTGCATGTTCTATCATACATAGAATTCCAAATAGGTGTGGTTGAGGCAATGTAAAGGAAGGAATTTGTTTTTCCTCTTTTCAAAGGATTTTTGGGGAGGCTTTAGAAATCGAGGGTGCTCATTCTCATCAGGTATTTTTAATAAAAAATACACAAATTCTCTGCAGGTTTGCATCCAGTTTGCCTTCAGTTCAAATAAGGAATGTCAGTCGTGTTTTTTTCCCTCTTTTTTTCCTTTTTTTTCACTCTCCCAGGCTGCAGTGATACAACATTAAACACACATCTGCATTCTTGGGTGTCAGCGAGTGATGTTGAGCTCACGGATCATGAACTCAGTTAGGGTGAGAATGAACTGACAGCAGAATCAGAGAAAGTAAACCCGGTGGTAAATTTAAAAAACCCGGTCCTCGCTCGAGAGAAGTGTGTTCGTGGAAAGGTCACAGAAATGTGATGGTGGAAGACATAACAGTTTCGACACTGATGTGTCTGTGCTTTAACATGACAAGTTCAAAAGAGCGTTTACATGGCTGAAGGTGTGACCATTTAAACATGTCTGATGTTGCACACTTTGCCTCTCTCTCGCTCTCTCCACAGAGTTTCAATGCTCCTCCACGTTCTAAGATGAAGTTATGGAAAGGTGCTACTTTTGCCTTCATGCTCTGTGCTGCAGCCCTGTCCACCATCCTCATTAGAAACATGGCCACCATCAGACAGTTCAAGCTTAACACAAAATATCCATCTTCACCCTCATCGGGATCGTCTTCATTATTAGAATCAGCATCCAAGACCTCACCGACCTCATCGTCGTCCTCTGTAGAATCAAGGCCAGTGCCCCAACAGATGGGTGATCTGCATCGGAGGAAACGCTCAACAGACGACATGAAATCTTTCCTCTCAGAGTGTAAGAAAAGCTGTTGCTTTCATCCTCACAAGCCTGTGAAAGGGTTCCGACAGAACACTTAGCACCTGACTCTGTTGCTTACAGAGCAGGTTTTACTGTTCACACACTGATGTCAGTTAGCACCGGTTATAGTTCACCGGTTCTCCACAGAATCTCTTCAACCTCTAAGACATGACGGTCTTTTTTTTTTCCTCACATGACAACAGTGACAGACATTTATCAACAAACCTCGCTCTGTGGAACTTTCTGTTTAGCTAGTGCTGATAAGGATAGTTTGTAGCTGTTATGAAAGATAACATTTTATTGGTCCTCTGTTTGTACCTGACTGATTTCATGCCATCTTCAGTGCAGTATCTATGTGAGCCATCTGTTCTGTTGACATTTCTCATTGTTGAAAATGTTACACACAAAACTACACAGAAACCAGATAATCTTCCCTCGTGACCTGTCAATAACAGTTTCTGTTGATTTATTCCCCTTTTTTGTCAGTTACCAAGATGCTGCAGAGCTTCACCGAGGGCGAGCTTCAGCATGTGGTCGGAACCTTGCTAGAAAGGAAGCGAAGGAAGAGCCGGCGGCTTGCTAAGACCCATGGCCGCAGGACTAAAAGGGCTCGAAAGCGCAAGTTGTGCTCCGTCAGGGAGCTTGAAGTGAAAGTGAATGAACTGGGTCTCAAATATAAGAGCGAAGAGACGGTGCTGCTGCGCTACTGCAGTGGCAAATGCGATAAACACCGGGAAAACTACGACATGGTCATGAAGCACATGATGACAGTGGGCTTCAGAGAGAAGGGCCGCAAGGACAAAGTTAGCATTCAGCCCTGCTGCCGACCGACTGCATTTGAGCACTTTACCGTCCTGGACACAACAGTAAACCCCAGCCGTTATCTGAACATACACAACGTATCTGCAAAGAACTGCGGATGTGTATGACCCAGAGATATGGACTTCTTCATGCTGCTCTCACTCTCTCAGTCATGGATGCTGTTAACAGAAAATCTATGGAGTATAAACTCAATGAGAGGAAGATGTGAATATATTCCTGGATGCTCCAAAGCAGCTTTTAAAAAAATATATATATATATATTTTTTTTTTGTTGGACAGATAGACTCTGGCATTTGACCACCAGTCTTCACAAGCTGAGACAGTGTCACATGGACAGCAAGACTTGACATGTACAAAGGCAGAAAATGGCTGCTTAAATCACAAGTTTTTATCTTTTCTATCCATGTAGTAACACTGTAAACTGTGGTGTAACAACAATGTAGCGAGGTTTTGTTTGTGATGTCATATTTCAGTAGTAGTAAATGAAACAGATTCATGATTTATAAGCTGTAGGGGACCAGGTCAGTGCTGTAACTGGACTTCATTCTCACCGGTGTTAATAACAGGACACTTCAGCCTCTTGGCCTCATTATAATTTTGTGATCTGGCTTAAGTGCGCTGTTAGTTTTGGTTCCCTACTTCTATGCAATGTTACTAACTGCAGTGTTATTACACAGGTAAAAGAAAAAAGTGTTACTGGTTAGAATTTGCTAACGAAAGAAATCATTTTCTATAGCCCACGTCAAAAAACTCCAATGTATGTCGATTTTGTGTTGAATAACAACGAGGACATGTTTCCAAGCCCATAAACATAATCTCATTTAGCAACAGAGCAATTTAAACATTTCACACATCTGCTCTCTTTAGTTCTACTTTCTCAAAACACCCCAGTCTAAAATATGCAATTACCCATAATTTTCAGGAAATATTTTCTCCAAATAATGGCCGTAACACAGCAAGTCAAATCGACACACAAGTTAAATTCATAAACATTGCACATCTCAGGTTGCCGGTGATATAACCTGTTTAATTTTGGTCTCTGGGTGTAATTTGTGAACGTTTACACTTACGCGGTCATCGGCTAATTTGAGAAGCAGGTGTAAAAGAGAAAAATGGTTTTAGTGAAAAACTTGGCAAAGTAGATGTTGGGATCTGAAGTGACGTTCGCACCCATCCATAAAACCGTGTAACCTTTTCCAATCCAAAACCCACATTACAGCCTTCCACTGGCCCTTCAAATGCCTCCTTTGTTGTATTGCCTGCTTGACTTTTAGGGGAGAAAAAGCTGTTGAAATGAATCATTAAGCATCTTTTTCACCTTCGCCGATTTTTATTTGGTTTGAACCCTTAGCAACTGCCTGAAGTAAAAAACACATTATGTCTATCTGTTTTTTTTTCCTTTTGACTTTTTTGTTTGTTTTTTTCCCCGGGAAGGTGAAATGGAGATGCGGTGCATCTTTTTTTTGTTGTTCTTATTTTATTTATTTGGGAAATAAATTATGGTTTTGCATATTTATTTAGATTACCACACAGAAATGGGACAGCTTATCATCATTAAGAAACTGTGCCAAAAAATGTTTATCTTACATTCTATACTGACTGCTGAATAAATATAATTTCAGACGTATGGATGTTTATCGTTTCTCCCAGGTCACTGATTGTGGGGGTGTCAAATATTCTGTATACAGATTGTATTTAAAATAGAAAATAAATAAAACAATAAACTTTCAATGTATCATCCTCTTGATAATTGTGGAAATTTCAAACAGAAGGTGACGACTTTGGTGAAGGCAGGATTTGCTTATGATACTAAACTAGCAGATTAAAAATGAAGCACCACTGTCATGATAATATATTCAGTGCTCTGTGAAAGCAAAGAGAAATTTCTGTTTTTAAATGATCATTTCATTTATAAAGGGGAAAAAAGCTATACAAACCTCCCTGGCCCTGTGTTGAAGTAATTTTCTCCCTAAACCTAATGAGTGGTTGTGCCACCCTTGGCAGCAAAAACTACAATCAAGTATTTATGATAAATTGGAATGAGTTTTTCGTATCACTGTGAAGGAATTTTGTCCCAATTTTTGGCTCACTCTTTTTTGCAGAATTGTTTTAATTCAGCCACATTGAAGGGTTTTTGTGGCCTGTTTAACATCGTGCCAGAGCATCTCAATCAAATTTAAGTCTGGACTTTGACTTGGCCACTCCAAGTCCTTCCTTTTGTTCTTTTGAGCCATTCAAAGGTAGACTTGCTAATACGTTACGGATTATTGTCTTGCTGAATATAACCGATTGTCCGTGAGCTTTATTAAATGATGGCTGGACATTCTCTTTCAGGATTTTGTCATCAATTACACCAAAGTCATCCATGTCCTGAGGGGCAAAGCCCTAGATCATGACACGACCAGCAACGTGTTACTGTTGGGATGATGACTTTTTATAAAATGCTGTGCTAGTTTTACACAAACCCTCCAAAAAATAGCACTTTTGTCTAGTCAGTGTCCCAAAAGTCTTGTGCTTAAGGAATAACTTTGGTTGGCCAGCCACTCCTGAGAAGGTTCACTGCTGCACAAAGTTTTCTCTATTTGTGGATAATGGGTCTTACCGCAGGTCCTTAGAATCTTGGAGACTTAGAAATGGCTTTGTAACCCTGTATTCGGGTTATCTTTGCCCATCCATTTATTCTCTGACACGTATCCAATTCAGGGTTGCGGGTGGGCTGGAGCCCATTCCAGCAACCATAAAACAAGAGGTGGGGTAGACCCTGTACAAGTCACCAGCCTGTTGCAGGGTAACAGTCATTCACTTGTACATTCACACCTATGAGCAATTCTAACCCTACTAACTATATGTCTTGTGGGAGGAAGCCAGAGTCCTGGATAAAAATGCACAGATATTATCCTTGTCTACTATTACAATGTTTGAGATGACACATTTAAGATCATACAACAACTTTTGAATGTTATCTTTTGTCTAATATGAAAATTTGTTTGATGATATCAAACCTGTAAGTGTGACTGTGGCGAGGCGTGGTCTGCTGTGCAGCTGTGAGGGAGGCGGACACACCTGGACAGCATGAGCAATCAGGCCTCACCCACTTAAGTAGACTGAACCAAGTCCTGATGTTGTTGTTAGTGCGTGTGACTGCAAACTGGAAAGCTGCAGCCGACTGTGTACAGCAACTATGAATAAAATAAAATAAAATGCTGGAAACCATGAAACCGTGGATGGGTCTGCCGTGAAGTTATTACAGCCTTAACCCAGGAGGGGGGCATGGAAGACCCAGGACCGGACCAGCCAGGGAAGGCTTTGGCCCAAATGGTGGTCGAGCTTGCGCCCATGCAACAGGAGCAGGTGGCGATGTCATGATGGAGGTGAGCAAAGGTCTGACAGCTCAGAACCAGGCCTGGTCATCACCGCCGCCACCCCCACTCGCGAGCCTCGACTCTACGGGAGTAGCTGAGATCTGTTCCAGTGCACGTGCTGGTCCCGAGGGTGTGGCCAGCCAGGACGCAGCCTGCCTCCGTATCCATTCCTCAGGTGGGTGGGGCTGGTCCCCGGAGGAGTGCTGCTAAACAGTCGCCGGCTTACTCACCTGCCAAGCCGGGGCTGGAGGTCGGGGCATGTAGGGGACCTAACCAGCTAAAGACAGGGGTTGCCGTGCCAGTGCAGCCTGCTCTGCCTAAGCTGGTGGACAGCGTGCGGGGAGGACTGGCTCTGCCTGAGCCGGGGGTCGGGGCACCGGAGGGACTTGCCGTGCCGCCCAGTACAACAGCTTCTTTGACACCAGAGGACAGAGCGCTTTCCACTCCCGCCTCGTCTGGACCTGTGCACTGGTGCCGCTGGACGCGCAGGAGGCCCCCTGACCTAACACCTCCCTGTCGCTGGGCCAGGGGCCACTGAAGCGACGGTTAGGGCTGATTCCCTCTCTTGGGAGGGTAGCCAGATGGCTCCCTGGCCTCAATCAGGCAATGGGAGTATGTGGCGAGGTGCAGTCTGCGGTGCAGCTTAGAGGGAGGTGGACGCACCTGAACAGCATGACCAATCACTGATCACCCATTTAAGTAGACTGAACTAGGTCCTGATGTTGTTGTTGTTAGTGTGTTTGACTGCGAGCTGGAAAACTTCAGCCGATTGTGTACAGCAGTCATGAATAAAATATGCTGGAAACCATGAAACCGTGGAAGGGTCTGCCGTGAATTTATTACAGTGACAAATATGCAAAAGAACTACAAAATCTGAAGGGGTCAAATACTTTTTCACACTACTGTACTCTATTATTTAGCAGCTGAACAGCAATAGTGAGGCAGGCCATAGAGCTTTCACTCTGTCTATTTGTGACAGGGAGTAACAAAACAGCAAACATTGTGAAGCTATTTACTTACAATTATTGAGATTTAGAAATTAAACAAAGGAAGGGCAGTCATCATCTCAATATAAAACAATGTGGTTATAATGATATCTTTTGTCAACACACCCCAATAGCAGTTAATAAACACATCACCATAATTCAGACATGTGTTAATCTGAGGGACAACATAATCCCCAGCGAGATCCATTGTTTACTCCAGTATAAGAAACCCTTTAAGCAACCAACTAGAAATAAGCTAAACTGTAAATCTGAGACCTGTTTCAAAGTTTTCAGTAGGAACTGACTGGGAGTGGACACCCTGGGGGCAGAGTGCCACAGAAACAGTAGTCAAGAGGAGATTTTGATGTGGGAAGAATTAAAAAAACTATCAAATAATACTCTCAGTAAAATCCCACAATTCTTTATAAGCAAACTAGTCTTCAGGGAATGTTTTTCTCTAAGATACATAAATGCATCCCTCCAAGACCAGAACATTGTCTCAAAAAGTAAACTTTTTCAGGTAGAAGTAAACACTCTTGTTTTGGGGTTTTTTTCTTGGCCACCATGCAGCTTTTGGTTCAGGAGAATGCTTTCCTAACACTTGAAGAGCATTTTCTTACAGGGAAATACCCTTAAAAAGTAGGTTCATCTCGACGCTGTGCTGTAACTAAAACAAAACAAATTTTGTTAGTACCCAATAGTATTTAGAAAAGCAGAAAGTTTAGGTTTAGATTTACCCAGCTTCTCAACATCTGCCTCCACTTAAATACAGTGTAGGTGGAGATAAATTTGTTTGTGCTCATAGCATTGAAAAATTAAACAGAAAACACTGAACACAAGAATTCGCCAGAAAGACAGCCCAGTTATACTGGATCATCTACAGAATGGGCATAACCTTTTTCATGGGAATGTTTTTACATAAAGGGCTCTTTATTTATTTTACAGCTTAAGGATGGCTGATGTACAATAGATAATCCCTTAACATTTCATTTTCACTTCAAAATGTTGACTGATGTCTTCTTTCTTCTTTGTTTTCCATTTAGAATGAGATTTTTTTAACCTAACCAAAAAAACAGTAAGCAGTATAATAAGCATTATTATTATTAGTAGTAGTATTAAGTGATACTAAGCACTGATTTGGTTTTATTCCCAGTACTAGAATGAAAAACTAGGCCAGTGAAACTGTCAAAATAGCTAACTAGCTTAGCTAGTCAAGCTAATAGCTTAGCTTGTCAAATCTGGTCAGTGACAGTCTTGTTAAACTATACCACATGTCATGGTCCCCCTGCCCGTCCGGCCTGGTCCCACAAGGCTACATGTTTCAGTTTGTGTTTTGCTCGCTCTCTCTACCTCATTGCCTGGGCGAGAGTGAGAGCCTTCCCATTCTTCCCTGGATGTGGATTCCCCAGTCACTGTATATATCTTTCACTGGTGTTTGTAAATAAATTGCACGTGAGGATATTCTACCGTCCTGCATCTGAGTCCTTAAACCAACCTGTGACAGAATCATCCAGCCAAAAACATGGACTCAGCAGGATCGACTCCCACCCTCGCCACCTTGGCTGCGATCCTGGAACGACATGAACAAATGTTTGTTCACATCCGCTCTGAACTCGCCAACCTCACACAGGCAGTGGCTCAGCTGACTCCTCTATCACCGGCAGTCGCTACCCCGCTACAAGTGACACCCGTTGTGAGTACCGCACCA
>VUQR01011799.1:0-25198 GCA_015108515.1 Hemichromis elongatus
ATAATCATCTGTGACACAACAATATTTTAATACGAAGAAAATATCAGCGGGCAAAATGATGGAATTATATATAAATTCACTCAGCCATGGTGTTTGTGTGTTTTATCACTATAACTTAATTTCAGTAACGTGTCAGAGTTAATTAGCTGTCTGATTTGTCCCCCACCCCCACCCCCGCTCCCTGTGACTTTCTTCTTTGTTGCAATTTCTGTGTTATCACAGGGAGGTAGTGACTGTGGTACGTCGAATTTACTGGGGAGTCAGTTTCTTTTAATTTAAATATTGACATAATATTGATGTAGATGTCAATAAATGCATTGAAAGAGGAGGAACAACAATTTATAGCAATGTTTTTCCAAGCGATTAAACAATTATCAGTGGTTGGATAATTGATTAGTCACTGGTTGAGGATTATTTTGTGTTGATCAGTTAGCTGCTTAATTAGAGACATTATTAAGTATCTAATTTGGTTTAAAAGGACAAAAGCAAAGTCCACACATCAATATTAAACTAATCATTTTAAAAATAACCTCTCTAAGGTTTTCATTCAGAACTTTGTTAGGCACAGCGTTATGGTTCATATTGTTTATGGGGTCCTGTTAGGCATGATGTAATTTACAGACATGTTCCCCACAATCAACAAAGCAAGTTCTCCAAGTCAGGCGTAAATCGCCTTCACTGCTACGACAACTGAAACAGCGACGGTGTTGCTGTAAATAATCCCTGCGTGTTTGTTGCCAGTGATTATGAAGGGATACATCTGTCAGTGTAAGTGACAAAGTCAGACAGAAGAGTGTGTGGGGCCAAGCGATGACTCATGCGTGCTTAATATTCATCAGTCTAGCATCACACCATGAGGTTCTGTTACTAAATTGGTGCTCCATAGCAATCGACCGCAGAGCTTGAGTGTACTTTCTCTAAAAAAAGAGGCACTGTATGTGTAAATGAGCGAGACAGAGACAGCGTGAGGATGCAAGAATAAGCAAGTCATTGATAACGTGCTGGCTAAAAGGCTTAGCAGAAATGAGAGAGAGATGACACGAATCATCTCCCGATGATTGGATTGGCTCTTCTGTCATACTTTAATCACTTTCATCATCCGTATGACATGACTGATCGCCTGCTTTTTTTTTCTTTTTTTTTCGAGACGTCTACATCACGGAGTCCTCCAGCATGACATTCAGATTGATGAGGCCTCCCAAGGTTACTGATCGTTTGCCTCCCTCTGTTCTTCACTGTCTGCCTCCTTTTCTCAAATCACTCCTGCTTTGTTTTATTAGTATGAAGTGCAGGTACTTTATTTTGCCAAAGTAAAGGATGAAACTGTCTTGAGGGAAACATTCATATCTACTGCAGCCTGACTTATTTTACCAAGAGGACTGCACTTGTTATTGTCCTGGCTCACAGAATAAGCACAGATTATTTAAAGAAACAGATTTATTAAACAGAAGCACTTTCTCCTCTCAAATATGTACAAACACCTGTTTGAACACATCTGTAGCTTTATGAAAGTTTTATAAATCTTACATAAATCTTAGTAGAAATGTGAATTTTAAAAGGGCGGGGTGTTTATCAGGTAGGAAAGATCTAATATGAAGAGCTGGCCAGTTGCATTTTGAGAACTGCCCTTCAGATGGCAAGTTTCAGAACTGAATATTACATAAAGCTGGGCCCTTCTTTTCACAGAGAAGCCTCTCCTGCTTTCACTGAAGTTTTATTAAAATTGTGGCAAATTTCTTGCAGTAACGTCTCCCATAGACACTTGCATCTGACCACCTATGTTGTGTAACTGAGCCAGTAGCAGCTTTTTACTACTTGCAGAAGTCTTTCTTTTTTTTAATCTGTTGGAAATGCATTTAACGAGTTCTTGAAAATCTAATAGCACCAAGTCGGTGTGAAAGCTTTAAGACTCCTGATACCCATCTTGCCTTCAGGTGATTCAACTTTGACCAATCTTGTTTTGATGTGTCTCTTTGAACTTATGGAAATGTAAAAATAAATCGGAGTTGTGCCCCTTTGAATCTAATTTTTCAGGTTTATATGTTCAGGATGGGAATGTAAAAATGCATGGATGCTTTGGCTCTGCCTTCAGGAACACGGAGCAACACAAGAAGAAAACATGGACACACAGCCCCCTGATTCAGCCAAACAAACTTTATTTAAATGAATGAGGAGGAAACATAAGATTAACCAGCTATAGTGTAGGATACAGGGTTTTTTTTACAGTAGGTATTTTGACTCATCACAGTAGAAGAAGTAAAAGTGTTATGTGTAATACATTTGCCTTTCTACACTCTGTCATCTTCCTGTACACAAATCACACATAACATTATGACCCCCTGTATAATATTGTGTTGGCCCCCCCTTTCTGCAGCCAAAGAAGCCCAGACCAATGGAGGCATGAGTCTGGGCTCCCACTAGAATCCATGCCTTGATGGGTGAAGGTGTGCTGTGGTATCTGGCACTAAGGCCAATCAACACCCCAAACTCATTATGCTCCTCAAACCACTCCTGAACAATTTTTGCTTTGTGACATGGGACATGGGGCACGACCTGACAAAAGACACAGTGAGGAAGAGAGCCAGAGATTAATAATAACTAATGATTAAATGCAGATCATAGTATACATCAGGGGTGTCTAACTCCAGGCCTTGAGGCCTTACTCATGAGGAGTGGGCCAAAATACCTGCTGAGAGGTGCAGAAGTCTCATTGACAGTTACAGGACTTTGATTGCAGTGATTGCCTCAAAAGGTTGTGTAATAAAAGCTTTGTTGTTGAGGGTACCATCATTTTTGTCCAGGTCTGTTTCATGCATTTATTTTTTTAAATAATTCAGTTGAAGCATGGTTGAAAAGCAGTACTGACTTTCATTGGTTAAGATTGATACAATTTTTATTTAATATTACTTTTGTCAGATTAAGTTATTTCTGTGACCATTGTAAGTTTTTCTTTCATTGAGCGAAGGGTACCAACAATTTTGTCCACGTCTGTAGTTCTCCATAGGCCTAGTAATGAACTAATCATTTGATTCAGGTGTGTTGACCCAGGGTGAGATCTAAAACTTGCAGGACACCAGCCCTCGAGGCCTGGCTTTAGACACCCTTGGTATACATGGTCTCCAACAATGCTTAGGGAGGTTGAAAATGTCAAAGTAACATCAACACAGACCCAAGGTTTCCCAGCAGACCACTGCCCAAAGCATCACACTGCCTCTGCTCGCCTTCTTCCCATAATACTTCCTGATGCCATATATTATAGCACGTACACCATGTAAAAGAGGATGTGATTCATCAGACCAGGCCTCCTCCTTCCATTGCTCTGTAGTCCAGTTCTGATGCTCACATGCCCATTGCTGGCTCTTTCAGTAGTGGACCATAGTCAGCATGGACACCCTGACCCTGATCTGTTTAGCCCTATACCCAACAAATTCTGACATCTTCTTTTAGAGCCAGCATCAACTTTTCAGCTCATCTGTTGGATCCAACCACACGGCCCAGCCTTCACTCCCTTGCATCAGTGAGCCTTGGTTCACCACTGTTCCTTCCTTGGACCACTGCATACCGGCAACACCCAACAAGAGCTGCAGTTTTGGAAATGCTCTGACCCACTCGTTTTTTTGTCTCACAGTTCGGTCCTCTTCAGACTCAATCAAATCCTTACACTTACCCATTTTTCCTGCTTCTCACACATTAATTTTGAGGATAAAATGTTCACTTGCACCCTGATATATCCCACCCACTAAGAGGTGCCATGATGAAGAGTTAATCAGTGTTATTTATTTCACTTGCCGGTGGTCAAAATGTTATGCGTGATTGGTATACTTCCCCACACTGTCGTTTCACAAAGAGCTTATAAGCAGGTTCACTCCAGAAAAGTGACAAAGTGACACATGCAGATTTCAGTCACAGTGAATACTAATCCTGTTCAGTTTGAAGTATTCTGTTAATGCTCATCATTTCAGCTGCTCACAGGTGACAAAACTGTGGTGTCTCTGTTTGTAAAATCATGTTAATATTGATTTCAGTAATATTGACTTATGCTGAACATACATATAGATGAAGCTTAAATTTGTCCCAGGAAAGAAAAAAGAGAAATTTCACTTACATTAATATTTAATATTTCTTTTCTTTCTTTCTTTTTGCCATGCTAGATACTTCTAAATCTCTTTTACCACCACACGAAAGTCTTCATGTTTTTGCAAGGTATTTTGTAGCATTTGCACTGTATGATTTACGTCATTTTATTTTTGTTTGATTTTTTGTTTTTTTGCTAAAAACTCACCAAGAATTCAAGTGAGTATGTGAGTCAGCATATTCAACTGGTTAAGATACTGCCAAAGTGTGCAAAGCTGTCTCAATCCAAACAACAGTTTGAGATTTTTTTTGCCTCAATCAATACATTCAATTTGTGCTATTTTGCAAACCTTTTAAAGTAACAAAACAATGTAAGGAAATAAAAAAAACAAGATGAAGAGACCAGAGGTAAATAATTTATAACTCTCCATCTTTAACTTTCTAGATTCTACTGGGATCTGTTGATGTTACTGTTGATGATGGGAAATCTAATCATCCTGCCAGTGGGCATCACCTTCTTTCGAGACGAGAACACCCCTTCATGGATCATCTTTAACGTGGTCTCGGACACTCTCTTCATGGTCGATTTGGTCCTTAACTTCAGGACCGGCATCGTCAAGGAAGACAACACTGAGATATTACTAGACCCGAGGTTAGAAGGAGCATTTATGTGCATGTGTGTATTGTCTGGAATATCAGTGCAGCAGGCCCAATGCCATAAATTTAAATTTGCTCTTCTGGCCATCTGCTGGGTTTGTGTTCAAACAAATTAATGTGTGAGATGTGAAAAGGTGATGTGAGGCCAGTGGCAGAGCTCTGTTCAAATCCCACTGTGTTCCTGTTGAATATTTATGAGGAGGGTTTTATGCCAAGCAAATGTTGAACTCTCTTCCACGAGACTAGACTGCCAAATGAGGAATGACACTGGTCTTCCATCTCACTCTAACGTCAGGGCGATTCGCCAGAAATACCTGAAGAGCTGGTTCCTCGTGGACTTTGTGTCATCCATTCCGGTGGATTACATCTTCCTGATGGTGGACAGCCTGGACTCAGAGGTCTACAGGACGGCCAGGGCGCTGCGGATAGTCCGCTTCACCAAGATCCTGAGCCTGCTTCGGCTCCTGCGCCTGTCCAGGCTCATCCGCTACATCCACCAGTGGGAGGAGGTGAGAAGCACAAACCCAGATATTTGTAGAAAACATTTCATATTTAAGGCATGACTCATTAGAAGGCCCTTTTGTATGAACCAGCATGCTTGGAGGGCAGAGGCACCCCCGTTTTGGACGTGTTGCTGATCAAGAAGCTTTTGGGGATAAAAATACCTAACTCTTTAACCGCACTTATTTTTACATCCTCTTCTTTCTCAGATCTTCCATATGACCTATGACCTTGCCAGTGCTATGGTAAGGATAGTAAATCTTATTGGCATGATGCTGCTGCTGTGCCACTGGGATGGCTGTCTCCAGTTTTTGGTCCCCATGCTGCAGGACTTCCCTCCTGACTGCTGGGTTTCTAAGAATGTGATGGTGGTGAGTCTCTGTGTTATTTTTAATATGTTTCAGTGAACGGCTTTATTGTCAGGCCAACAGACGCAGGATGTGATGTTCGGGCCGAGCTGAATGAATCACACAAAACCCTATCTGGGATTGTTTGAACAGCGTGCACAATATTTGTTTGAGATTAAAGCACACTGCTGCTTCTGAAAAGACTCACTGGTTATCAGATTTGCCATGTTTTGCTCCTTATCTATGTCAACTGGCTCATGCAGCAACATGTCCAGTTAGAATACGATTGACTATAATTAAAAACCTCCCAGAGATCAGGTGTAGGTGTGAATGAGCTCAATCAGTGGAAGGCCTGGGGACCTGCAGGAGATTTTGCATGAAAGCATACAAACTCAGATATTCAGCTGACTCATGTCTTGCAGTTGCCTGTGTGATGGTTGCTAAGCAGACTGATGCTGGGATTTTCCCCAGAGAAGGTCCCCTTGTCCACTGGACCATTAATGTCTTTGTATAATTGGACTCATACACAAACACACACACATGCACACACACATAGAGGCGGCTCATTTTATTGTCAGTCTTTAGCACATTTATTTAATAATGCAAGATGACGGCCCTTTTATTGTCTTATATGTAGCGCAGCTGCTTGGTTTTATGATTTTGCTCACCACACTAACTTTTGGCAGTTAAATTGCTCTCCTGCAATATGTTATGATCTCAGCTGTATTTTCTAAAATGGTTTGGCTGAGTGACTCAGAGGCGAAAACTCTCCCGTAACCTGACTGAAATAAGAACAGTTCAATGCTCCAGCAGTGTTGTAATTAACGCTTGAAACTTCTTTTATTCCTCTGTCACCCTTCCCGTCTTCCTCTCCCGCTCACAGAATGACACATGGGGTGTGCAGTACTCCTACGCTCTGTTCAAAGCCATGAGCCACATGTTGTGTATCGGCTACGGTGCCCAGGCTCCCGAGGGGATGACTGATGTGTGGCTCACCATGCTCAGTATGATCGTAGGCGCCACCTGCTATGCCATGTTCATTGGCCACGCCACCGCTCTGATACAGTCGCTAGATTCATCGCGGCGACAGTATCAGGAAAAGGTGAAATGCTTGTTTATGAGTGTCGTATGACTGTGGGTTCTGACTAAGTAGATCTACAAGACATCCAGGTGGTCAGATTGGATCTTTTGCTGGGTTGGTTCTAGCCTGCTGCCCTTAGGTTGACTCCCCGGGTTCAGATTTTAAACTTTGTTCAGTGTATTTTTGTCTGGGGCTTCAGTTATTATTATAAGCAGTAGGCTGGTTTCTGCATTACTTTATTAATCCTGAAGTATTTAAATGCAGATGCTAAGGTTCACAATTTAAAATGAAACAGAAAATGCTCACAATTCTTAAATTTGAGCCCAAAACCAACAAATCTTTGATGATTTAATGATTTTTGATTTGATGGTCTCCAAACTGCAGAGCATGAAGCCAGTGCAAGGGGAAGCATAGATCACTGTGAGAAAAAAGTGGGAAAAAACAAGTTTAATAAATTTGATTTATGTTGGAAAAAAAAGGTTGCTTAAGTGACCTTTGTTTTGCTAGAATTCAAAACAGGTCCTTTTTTATTGTTAATGATTAGTAAAAAAATGTGGAATGCATGAACTTTTTTAGCTCCTAAAAAGGAGCCTGCCAAAAAAAGTCAGATAACCACCCCGTAGTGTTTTTCAATGAATGTAGCAAAGGGGTCACTGAGATAAACTAGAGAACTAGAGTTCAAAAAAGGGGAAAAAACATTCCAACATATTCCAGAAATACACTGTAGTAAGATGAAGTATTTAAGAAGGTGGTGTCTGAAATCAATGAAGTTCTTCTGCATAATAAATATAAGCATATATTGAATTAGGTGAATTCATGTTGTTCAGTTAAAAAAATTATTATGCCCTTGAAAATATCCACAGTGTTAAAGAGATCCTAACTTCCCACTGGAGCTGTGAGTCAACATTCATAGATTTGAAAACTACGACTCTTCAGCATTATACCTCAAAATGACTGTGCAACGTGAATATGATAGTTTACGCTCTAACATATATACATCTCGCTGTCTGAGTATCCATTGAGGTATTGACCCACACACACCAACAAAGCCATATCAAACTGATGTTACATTTCAAGGTTGATTCTGAGGTGAAATTTCAAAAGAATGTATTTCCACAGCCTGAGTGTACTTTTCTCTCAAAGTGAATGTGTTTGTGCCTTCGTTATTGCAGTACAAGCAGGTGGAGCAGTACATGTCGTTCCATAAGCTCCCGGCAGATGTTCGGCAAAAGATCCACGAGTACTACGAGCACCGCTTCCAGGGAAAAATGTTCGATGAAGAGAACATCCTGGGAGAACTTAGTGAGCCGCTTAAAGAGGTAATAAACTCACAAACACACACACCATCACACATACATCCCACAGATGCTCTGTTCATGCCTGCAGCAGATCTCTGACTAGCACTCCCTCCTGTCTTTAACCCTTTTCCCTCTTTGTTTAGGAGATAGTCAGCTTTAACTGCCGCAGCCTGGTTGCCAACATGCCACTGTTCGCCAACGCTGATCCCAACTTTGTGACCGCCGTACTGACCAAGCTCCGCTTTGAAGTGTTTCAGCCGTCAGACTTCATCATCCGTGAGGGCACAGTGGGACGTAAGATGTACTTTATCCAGCACGGACGCGTTAGCGTGCTGACCCGTGGCAACAAGGAGACCAAGCTGAGTGATGGGTCTTACTTTGGAGGTGAGGATGTTTTTTGTCTCGTTAAACAAGAATGAGAGATTATCAGAGGGTGGAGCAGATCTTAACAGTAGTTTTTTCAGTGGTTGGTTTTGCAGAACTACTGTATATACTGCACTTTCCCTGTTATATTTACAAAACTGTCCTCTAATTGTCAGAGATCTGCTTATTGACTCGAGGACGGAGGACAGCCAGTGTCCGAGCAGACACATATTGCCGTTTGTACTCTCTAAGTGTGGACAGCTTCAATGAGGTTCTGGAGGAACACCCGATGATGCGACGTGCCTTTGAAACTGTCGCAGCTGACCGACTGGATCGTATTGGTATCTTGTGGTTTTTGAATTGCTACATACATTCATTTTTCAACACTTGACAATACCAAATACTTGTAGTTATCAAAGGTCCTTTGTTAAGATTCTTCAAACAGCCAAACGATCAGGAGTCTTCTTTAAAAACAAGCTGTAAAATTAAAAGTAGAATTAATTAAGGATTAGAAATCTTTAAAATAAAAAAATGGAATAACACTTGAGGCTAAAACTCCAGCTACGTGACAGCTTTACCTTCTTTAAAAGGTTCCTTTAGGCATTCCGTTTTGTCGAGCTCTGTGTCTCAGGTTACAAAGACATTGTTGAACATTTTGTTCACATTTGCGCTTTCTTTTTCTCCTCTACAGGCAGGAAGAACTCTATGCTCACGCGGAAGTCGTCCCAGGGCGGTTCTCTTGGTGGCAGCATGGGTCGTGGTGGAGGCCGGGGAGGAGGGGGTCCAGGAGGTGGAGGTATGACAGCAGGAGGTCTGGGTTCCTGTGATAGCATGCTGGTGCAGCAGATTGTTAAGCACGACAGCATGCCAGCCATGCAGGATGCCATCGCGGCCGCTGCTGCCGCTGGAAGAAGCGGCACGGTGTCTCCTCGGCCACGCCCTGTCATCTGGGCGCCGCTGGTCCATGCTCCCCTACAGACTGCGGCTGCCACAAGTAATGTAGCCATTGCCCTCATGCACCAGCAGCAGCAGCAACAGCAGCAGCTGCAGCAGCTGCAGCAGCAGCAGCATGCTCTTGGAGGGGCTTTTTACCTGCCCTCCCCTCTCATCTCCCCCTCTCCCTCCTCCTCTTTCCCTCTTTCTCCTCCTCGTGCGCCTGTGTTGCAGCCCCTTCGCCCATCTGTAAGCTCTCTCATTGGGATGATGGCGATGGGAGGAATAGGTGGCTTGTCGCCAAGAGGATTTCCCTCCTCCCCCTCAACCATGGGCCCTCCTGGTGGGGTGACATCGCCTCCTATTGCTAAAACTCCACCCACTTCAGCCTCCTCTGTCCCAACTTCTGTCCAACAAGGAAGGAATCTCCATTATAGCCTCCGACTTCAGGCGGATCATCCCTCAGCGATTTCTGGATCTCTTGGAGCCCCAGCAGGAGGAGGAGGACCAGCTGCACCTCCCCAGAAAGCACCAGCCGCCAACCCGCCTGCCTCCAGTGGCCCATCAGATGGCAATACTTTGCTTACAGCTCAGCAAGGGGCAAAAAAGGCTCTGTTACGTCATGGAGGAAACGCTTCACAGGGTCTCCCAGCACTGGGTAGACTCACCCAGGAGGCCAGGCTGCTCTCAGCCTCACAGCCCACCCTGCCTCATCGTTCTTGGGCTGCAGTGCAGCCTCACCCTCCTCTCCATCGGAAGGCCTCTGGCGGTAATTTGCTAGCAGCTCCATTTCTTGCAGGGCAATTAGCCAGGGGAAGCAGTGCAGGCCTCCTGACCTCTAATCCTTCAGTACAGCTGGTGACAAATATGCCATTTAATGCACAAACACAAGCACAGGGCACAGTTCCTGTCCAGCCCACTATAGCACAGTCTGCAGCTCACACTGCCGCTGCTGCACACATGCCTTCTACATCTTCTGTGCCAGCATCTTCCTCTCCTCCAAAGCATACCCCACTCTCCTCTGCCACTCCTTCCCCTGCACCCACTCCTTCATCTCCTACACCTATTCTCTCCCAGACATCTCGACCAAAACCAATCCCAATGACCCCTTCCCGCTCCTCCTCCCCTCCTCTCTGCTCCACCCCTCCATCAGCAGGAACAAGTCCACTGTTGCTCTCTTCAACTCCTCGTCCCAAACCGATTCCTACAACCTCCTCCCGCTCATCCTCTCCTTCTCCATCTTCCACACCTCCTCCATCCTCTGTTTCTACCCCCGTTCCATTACCTCAACCTTATGGGACCAAATCCTCACTCACATCCTCTTCTCCCCCTTCCTCTTTGGTTTCACCCTCTCCACCCCACCCCCAGAGCCCAAGAGCCAAGGCATCCAACACACCACCATCTGCTTCTCCATTGTCTGGTGCTAGCCCTGTCCTGACTCCAGTCCCTTCTCCCACCCAAACAACCCGCACCCGAACTTCTACCCCCTCCCAAACGCCTACTCAGACCAGCACACCAGGTACCCCTACCCAGACCTTCACACCAACACCTTCCTCATCTCCCATCCCTCTTACATCTGTCCCCTCCCTGAGTAAATGCCACAGTCCAACACTTTGTCTCCAGGCCTCAGTCTCCAGCTCAGCTAGAGTCCCCACTTCAAGCCAGATCCCTAAACAGGTTTCCCCTCTCACCCCCACCCAAACTTCAACTCCATCCCTAACACCTGCTAACACTAACGCTCCAACTAAAATAACTTTTTCAGTTCATCCGGTAAAGCAAACATCTCCTGTCCTCACTCCAAGCTCCACTGCCAAACAAATTGCATCCACATCCTCCTGCTCAACAACTGTATGTCCAAACCAGAGCTCCACAAAGTCCCCCTCTCTTTCTACTCCATCCTCCACCACCAGCAGTACCTCTCCTTGTGTTCAGCCGGCTTCTTCTAACCCCCCAAAACAAATACCAAGCACCACGGCTGCCCCTACTCACTTCTCAAAACTCAATACAGGCTCCACCCCTGTCCAGACCACACAAGCATCCACCATTGTACCCACCCAGTCAGCACATGCAGACTCCCCTGCCAAATCCATCTCCCCTAAAGGTGGACAAAAAGACCCTCAGCTGTCACCGAGCAGAAAAGACTCAGAGGGACTACGACACAAACTGCCCGCCAACATGTAAAACATAAAAAGATTAGGAAAAAATAAATGAGAAGGAAAACCTCATAAAATGTTGGACTTTGTGTTGTGGTGGGTGCGTGAATAGCAGAGCCATGGATATGCAGAGTTGTGTCAGAGTTGGCACCAGACAAGCCGTGATCTCATGAGGACAGATAGTACATGTTTGCATTCACTCTAGGATGTGATTGTCTTAGAACATCAGGTGTTCATGCGACTCACAGCCAAGCCATCGATCGAGGATCAAGGAGAAAGACTTTAGGTGTCTGCAGAGCGGTTGATGAGGCAGAGTCTAAAAAAAACATCCAAATGTATACATACATATCTGTGTTAGTGATTGTTGGAGCAAGCTGGGGAGCTGAAGTGGAAATATGCTGCAGTGTATCTACACAATAAAATTAGAAGGAAATGGTATCTGGGAGTCTGGAAAAAAAAATTAGAAGCTAATGAAAAAAAAGCAATACTTGCGAAGCATTTTTCTCATTAATTAAACAGGAAATTTCCTTGACAATAATAATGAATGTGAGAAGATAATAATCGTTTTCCTGTTTGAAGGAAAGTCTGTTATTATGACAAGATGCAGGCAATAGAGCAGATACTTCCTTGTTTCCAGCTCCAACTCCCTCTTGCCTCCCATTCTTCACCAAAGTGTAATATTTTCTCATCAGAATAATAATAATTATACTGATATAGCGTTTAAAAAGCACTGTAAAGTCGATATTCATATGAATTTGAAAAATTAGGAGCAGTCCACTTGTAGTTTTGTTGTCCCAGGTGTGTGGTGTTTAGTTTTTGAACAATACAAACCTTTTAAATCTACATGTTCACTTTGACAGCTTCTGTAAATTGTATTTTTTTCTTCTCTGTGTGTGTGCGTGTGTGCGTGCGTGTGTGTGACACACAATACTGCTCTGCTGTGCATTGTGGTTCCCTTGATTTATTTATTTTTCCACCCGTCTCCCTTTACTGTAAATACGTGCCACTCTGTGGGTCTGTTGTGTGCTTCCTCACTCCTCGGTCTCTTTGTCTTTCATCTCGTGTCTGTCTAGCTGCCTTTCATCTGATTTCACAGCTCTGGTCGCTAACTGTTTCTTTGACGCTCACAGACTCACTCCCGTTCTCTCAGTTTGCCCGACACTTTGCTCTCTGCTGCCGTCGGGCTCATGTTCAATTAGCGGTCTCCTTCTTCTGTCGCCCTATGACACTGTTTCAGCACAGTTTCCAGTGATGTTTGATGTTTTCTGTGGGTAGCAACAAGGCATTTCTGTCTTAATCCCTGATACCATGTTGCCTAGACGATATATTTAAGGACCAAATGTTTTATTTTTTATTTATCACAGCTTTAGCTTTTGGAAAGAAAAGACAGCTAATAGTGCTGTCAAACTGATGATCATGAGTGTGACACTGAGGATGTTGATTTTCTGCTTGTGATGATGATGACAAGATGAAGATGATGATGATGGTGTATATCTGGATGTAAGAATAAAGTGGATTTAGGTATCATCTTGTCAAGTGTGTTGAGTTAACAGAACTTTTACATGTTATAAACTATAGTTATAGTGGTTGTCCCTGAGGTTTTTCCTGTTAAAAGGGAGATTTTCCTTCCCACTGTCGCCAAAGCACTTGCTCATACATAGGGTTATACAGTGGTTTTCTCTGTATTGTTGTAGAGTCTTGATTTGTTGTTGTGATTTGGCACTATAGAAATTAAAATTGAACTAAATTGGGTGCAACAAAATTCAAAAAGAAAAAGCAAAAAAGAAAAGCTTTACACTGTTAAAGTGAACTCTCCACAGTAATGAGAGAGTTGGGTTTTTGGTTTTGTTTATTTATTTATTTTTTTTAAATGTGTTGTTTAATCATGCTTAGAGCTGTGACTAACACTCCTACGCAACTGTTTTGGCCACAAAAGCAGAAAGATTGTCTCACAGATTATCCATATTATTATTTTTTTCTATCAAATGCTGCGTGAAAGCTTTTAACACACTTTCAGATAGACAGTTTTCAGGAAAGCAGCAGCATCATTTGCATAAATCAGGAAATTTAACACTCAAATTGTCTTGTAGTTAACTCGTTCTTTGTAACTTTAGATTGAAAACGTCCCTCCAGTTAAAAAAAAAAGAAAGTATTATCTCATTTTCATTAGAAGTAGTTTTTAGTAGTTTTTAGTTAGAAAAAAAAAGTTAAACTGTATTTTGGCCCAAGAAATTCACACCTTTTTTTTTCAGATTTTAGTGACAAATCACAGTGTGCCCATCTTCTGCTGGCTGCCTTTTACAGGGTAGTGTGTCATGTCACAAAGTTTAGATCATCTCAAACCGGTTTCATGAACACAACAATTTGTGTTCATGAAACACTGTCGATGTACTCAAATGGCATCGGCAGTCGCCAGGTCTCAATCCAATAGAGCATCTTTGGGATGTGGTGGAACAGGATATTCACATCATGGACGTGCTGCTGACAAATCTGATGCAACTGTTGATGCTTTCATGTCAATATGAACCAAAATCTCTGAAGAATGTTTCCAGCACCTTGTTGAACCTATGCCATGAAGAATTAAAGAACAATTGAAGGCAAAAGGAGGTCCAACCCAGTACTAGGAGGTGTATCTAATAAATTGGCTGTATGAAACATAAACAATTACGAAGTATTTCCTTTTTAGATTGGGATTTGATAACCATGTGTTTTCTGTGTACAACCTTAAAATTAGTAACCACAACAGTCAGTAAATTATAAGATTTGCATTATTATATTCAAGATACAGAAATTAGAAAGTACAAACTCCAAACGTGCCTTTAAATTCAACTCAAGCACAGAAATAAATCAACTACTGCTTCTTACCACTGCCACTAACCGGCATTTTGCATTACTTTGAATAGATTTACTAGAATGGATTATGCGTACACAGAGTATTGCTTGAGATCCGACTTGGACTTGACCCCTGTGACTCAGCCTTGGAGTCATTCATGATCTCTGAGGATTTAGGACTGAAGGTTTGGTGACTCAAGTCCACCTCTGTGCAGTACAACCTCTACCTGTGTGGGATGAATGTTTGGTGAAGTGTCTCTCTTCTGCCTCCCACTCTAGCTCTGCTGCTGCTGCCTGCTGCTCATGGATCCCCAACCCTAATCCTGTACCTCTCCGCAGAGGGCAGGCACGCTCACTTCCAAGGTTAAGCTTGTGAACGTGGGGACACTTAAATCTCTGCCGCTCTTGAGAGGAACGAAATGAATATCCGCCTTCATGAGAGCGGATTACATTCCCACTGATACACCTGCTAACTTTCTGTCTCTGACATCTGTTTTCCCTCCCCTCTCATTAGAGTCCAAGAGGTTTTCAACAGCACTTCAGCCTCTGTGGGCATCAGAGAGGGAATTATTTTTCACATCTACAAGTTAAGAGACATTAACATACTGGATTTGCACTTGTTATTGTTTGCACTGTGTTTAAATAGCCCCTGCAGCGTCTCACAAAGCAGCATTAATGTTTCAACAAATGGATGAGGGTCTGAGTGTAAATATTTCAGCTTTTTCGCACCTGTGCTGGCATTTTAACTGAGAGGGAGGTGTGAGGCTGGAGGCTGTGGATGGAAACGTGCTTCTAAGCACATTTATACAATCACATAGTGAGGCAGAGCAGGTTTCTGGTTGGAGCCCTGAGTTCACCACACTCCAGTTTGCCGGTGATGAAGTAACCACTAGATGGCGACGAAGCTCCAATAATCAGGTGAGTACAGCAGGGGGGGGAAACGAGCATCCCTGCGAGATATTCGCATATGACTAGTTTGAATATGTTTCAATATGTTTCATAGAGTGACAGGTTAGAACAGGACAGCGAAGAAAAATCCGACAGGAATCTGTGAAGTGAAAAGGAGATCCCAGTGTGGAGCCAGGAGTGTAGCAGAGGTTAATTAATGCAGACCAGCCTGGATTACCAGCCATGAATAGAGGCGGGGGGATAAACAGGACTTGTAATTGCCGCTTGGCTCTGAAATAGACTCAGAGGGAAGTCTTCCTGTTGGAAACAAACCAGCCTAACAGGCTATTTTCGAAGGCACCTTTGATTATTTGAATCCTCATTATTATATAAAACACAGTAACAGCAGTCAGAGACAGACTGAAGGGCCGGTTTTTTTTATGCTTTAATGTTATCTCCAATCTTAAAAAGCTTGTCTATCTTGCAGGCTTTCAGACTCATGCTGCCTTCTCAGACTGCTTGTTTCTAGATTAGGTGGTGTACCGGAAAGTTTGTACCTCAGTAAAACTCCTTTTCAGATGAATTTCTATTAAGAAACTAATAGGCTGACATAGAGTTGTAAACGTTTGTTCACCCAAAAATATGATCAAGTTATAAAATACCCCACTGTAACTACACCAAAACATTAAAATGTATCAGTAAAAACAGTCCGGTAATCTCACCTTACAGGTTTGTTTATGAACACTTTAAGTTTTTAATTCCCCGCCCCCCTTTTACATAAAATACTAGAATTCAGAAACTGGGCTTCGTATGTTGTAATGATTTTATAAATAACAGAAAAAGTAGATTTCTTTTTAAAAACCCTTTTGGGAGGTCCCGATTCTGCGTTTCGGAATACTGTGCAGTCCTAGGTGGGGAATAAGGTGCATTTATGTAGCGCGTAACGTGTTATTCTGGTAGCTCGACCGCAGCACAAGCACAGATTTAAGGTTGGAGGAGGGGGGGTATGGGTGGGCTGGCAGAGTTTACCACAAAAATATATATAGACTTCCTGCGCCTTCACTACAAAACCCACCGACACACACTCCGGGAGCTACAGCAGACAAGGACAAGACTGAAGCTTTGAAAGAGCGAGGTGATTCCCATAACCACTTCAAACACGAGGAACACGAGGCACAGGTTTATACGTAAGTCTTGAAAGTTCAGCAGGGAAATGAGGCTGCTCTTTAGCGTCTGTGGCTGTGTCCCACACACACACAAACACACATACAAAATATACCCCACTGTTCTTTCTCTGGAAAAAGAAAAGTCATATATGAGTTTCTTTGTTTTGCACTTCAGCAGATTATAGCTTATACTTCCTTTTTTTCTCCTCTCTCTTGACTGATTCACCGATTCACCAAAAGCCATTTTTTAAAAAAGTCCCTTCAGTTGCCCTTTGTAGACACCACATTGGATGTGACACATCCTCTATACGAGTTTCATTTATCATATTCGTTTCCGTTTAACTTGAATCATCGATCAGCATCTGCCCTTGCCTTTAATTGGAGTGGGTACCCTTTCTCTTGGCTGACTTCCACTGCTCCATCCCCTTGGTCACCTCTACTTGACTTCTAGGGGAATATTGCTGAGTCACGAGGAGGGCGAGTGGAGCGATGTTTCGACTCAAAATACCCGCGCCTGTGACAAGTTACCTGCGCAAACGGACACATATCCTTCAATCCGCTTTCAGCGCCCACTTTGCTCTGCTCACCTTTGCGCGGTGATGCCCAGAGGAGACAGGGGGAGGAGCGGGGTCTCCAAACCTGCCCACCTTTCTCCTCCCTCCGCCGCTGAAAGCTCGACAGACACCGCTGCTGGCCTATCGCGCCAGAGCCGGACCCCTCTCTTGTCCTTTCTTTCCCTCCCCCTGTGCCCTGCCCACCCCGGCGGTCTCCTCTCCAGCCCTGCCAGAGCCAATCCGCGACTGGGTGTAAGTAGGGCAAGCCGCTTCCTGGTTCTCAGAAAGGAGGAGCCGGGAGTCGGAGTGGGCCAGCGGAGGCAGAAGACAGGGGGTCAGAGCAGCCCAGACAGCCGGCGGTCTGCAGAGAGAAGAGGAGAAGGGAGCTGCAAAAGGGAGGGGGAAAAAACGCCGACGCACAATTTGGCGAGTAAGAAAACCTCACAGGTGTCGAGGTCGAGCTGAGGACGACAGGAGCGGTGAACCCCCCCGCCTCCAAGCGAGGAAGAAGCAAGCGCTGGGAGCATAAAAAAGAAAAATACGAAGTAGAAGACGTCGGCAGGGTGGGACGGAGTAATCCAGGAAGTGTGGAGGCAGGTCAGGTGGGAGGCGACGAGTCAGGACAGGTGACACACCGGCACTCAGGTAACTATTCACCTGTCTGCCCTCAAAATGGCAGCAAACTAGAGCAGTCATGTAAAGTAAATGTTGTATTTAGGGGGCATGGTTTGTTTGTTTTTTTGTGCTGTGACAGCACCGGCTTGCCTCGGGCGCTTTCGTCCCTCCTCCCTCCTTCCCGGTTTCTGATCGGGGTCACGGGAGGACTGAACACGTCACGGCTATTCAGTAACTCCCGTCGACATTTATTAAGCGCGTTTCGGTTTACTTTTAGAAGCGCACAGAGCCACTCATGCTTTTACGGTTCTTCTGTTTTTTGCGAGCGGAGAGGTGGGCGAAGCAGGTGCTGCAGCCGCTGTTTGTTACGTGCGTCTGCGCGTGGCGGCGGCCAGGTGAGCGACAGGGAGCGGGGTCGGCGGGTACATTTCTGGAGACTGGGCTGCTAATTATAGCCGAGAACACCGGCTGACATCCAAAACCTATAACCTGTTCTCACGCACATCACCTGCCTCTCTGCGCCACTCACGGGCACGCGGTGAAGTGGATCTGCTGGATTTAGTCTCTTGCGCCTAAACGAGCCACCCTCAGTGGTCTGTTAATCATCATTATCATCATCATCATCATCATCATCCCTATGGCGCACCCAGTGTTTTATTTTAATCCTGTCACAATCCTGTGTTACAAAGGCTGTAATGTTAGGTTAAGGCTTCAGCCTGCATCATGGGTGGGGAGGGTTGTCATACCAGTGGGCTTCTGTATGTGTGTGTGTCGTTGAAGAGGTAACCGTGTTGCTGACTTGCCCCTGTGACAGACCGGCCTAACAAGCTCAACTGGCTTGGGTTTGGTTTCCCTGTGCTGTGAGCAGCTTGTTTGGTTAAATCTTTAGGCGCCCTTGCAGGCAGTTAAAGCTCCCAGGCTCAGGTGTTACTGAAGCCTTCTTTATTTTCTTCCTTCTGTCTCACCTCTGTGTCTCTAAGGGGTGAGTGTGGGCGGCTGTGAAACCAGGGAGGGAAGGTAGCAAAAAGACAAGAAGAAGGAGACCTTAAAAGACAGCCTGGGTACTTTCTGTTTTCTTTTAGTGTGTGTGTGTGTGTATGTGTGTGTGTGTGTGTGTGTCGTGTTCTCTGTGAACCGGTTACCACCATCATGTGATGGGGCATTTCTAACACTTACACTGGGTTGGCGCCACACATGGAAGAGCCATCAGGGCTTCGAAATAAAAAAAAAAGCCAGCTCTGTTTGCCCTAACTTTGTCTGCAACATAATTAGACATCTGTGTTTTACCCCACCACCACCACCCTTGTTCCTGGTGTCCTTACATGACCTCCATCCTGGCCTGCTGTCTGCACGCCTGCTTTTTGTAGCCTTGGATATTTCATCATCATGTTTAATCTGAAGCTGCAGAAACATGAATACTGTCCTTCAGTTAGAAAGCTTGGGACATTAAAAAAAAAAAAAAAGAAGCCCTCATTACTTGTACGTGGTATGTTGCTAATCATGTTCATCTAAAAGATATGTGTGTGTATGGGTGTGTATTTGTGTGTGGGCTTTCCCAACCCTACTTACAGTTGGAGAACTTCTTTTCCGAAGAAGTCAAAGTAGGAAGCAGTTGGTTTCTGTTGGTGCATTTTTCTTTTTCTGTTCTTCTACAAGAACTCCCCACTCCACTCCAAATTACATCTGGTGCATCATATGATAACTTGTGGGTGTGCAAATGTGTGTGTGTGTGCTTATCCACATGTACCGTAGCTAACCCAACATATCTGACAAATCAAAAACGAAACGGGCGTCATTTAGTTAGTCAGCACCTTGTGTTTTTCTTTATCAGTTGATCACATCTCCTCTCTTTCTTCGCACACCCTTTAGTTAAAGGTAACAATCAAATTAAAGCTGCAGGCATTGTGTTCTTTGACATTATTGGGCAAAAATCAATAACAGACTCTCACACTGTAATTCAAGTGCTCATAGAGAGAGCGCTATGATCCTGCACCTCCTCTGGACCATAGTTATTTTAAAGGCTGAAAACAAACTATGACAGGAAACCAGTCACAGGTATTTTATAAACCAGATCAAAAGAGTAGCACAGAGCAGTATTAAAAAAGGTGAAACTTAGACACTGCTTTGGTTTAAAGCAGATGTTTCAATTGTGTCTGAAGCCAACAATCACTATATGCTCATATTTTTTTAGTCCATAACAACTGTTCTTTTGGGTGTGTATAGCAGAGAGGGAGGACAGCTGGTTTTTGTTTTCTTTTTTTTTCATTGCATCTTTCAATTTGATAATTCAAGCATTAAAGCTTCTTTCTTTTCTTTTTTTTTTCAGGTGTATGACATCTGCAAACCTCTGAGCAAAGAACCAAAGAATAGGGGGTCGTGCAAAGGAGAAAGAACAGACAGCAAGAACCCATCTTCTCCTGGGTTTATGGACTGGAGGTAGGAATCTCGCACCTTTTTATAATATGACTTACACTGTAAACGCTCGTACACTCAGGAAGAGACTAGCACTTATGTGGCAACCAGAGACCACAAAATGTCAATAGATTTCAGGCGAGTGAAATAATCAGTAGCAACACAAAGTGGGCAGGGACAGAATTATCTTAATCTCAGGTTTAAGGTGTGCAATTGAAGCAATTACCAATAGGTGTGTAGAATACTGTTGCCTGGCATGTGGCACATAACCTACACAAGCAGGGTACAGAAAGTGTGGTGGCAGCTGTCGACTGCACAGCGACGACAGACGAGTTAAAGCTGAGGCTTTAGTCTGCATATCACTCACTGGCTCCGTCTTCCCGACACTTATGCTGTCAGGCAGCCGTGCGCTGCTGTGTAATGGGAAAACGATTATCTTGAAATGTTGTTGTGTCATCCAAGCATATTTGAAAGCCAAGGTTTTAACACCTGTTTCGAATGGCCACCCTCAGCAATGGAGCAGAAACCGTGCATCAAGGAGTAGATGGAAATGAACAGTACAAGTGGAGATAACACTTGCAGGACATAAAAGTTATGTGTGGTGTTGAGTCACAAAAGTAATTGTGTGAAGTGTGTGAAAGGAGCTTGCGTCAGTGCCTATAAGGTCACCTCAGGAACTGATTTTCCTGTAACTTCAGATTCAGGTTTCTCTGAATATTATTCAAAAGTTGTGGATACCTAGACTTAAAAAACAAACAAAAACATCCTGATGGTATATGCTACAGTTATATTAATTAGCCCCCCTGCAAGCTCATAGATGAATTAGACAGCGACATTAATTCAACATGGTGTTGCTTTAGCAGTGTTCCTTATCCTGTAGCTTGCTAAAAGGTAATAATGCAATTCTGAACATATTATATGCTATTACATAGAAATAATTTTATTAATATATATTTATTTAAAACCTATTTTGCTATTTAATGTCCACCAAAACTTTATATTATCAGTGCCGCTTCAGTCACGCTCTAAATGGTTGTAAATATTCAGCGCTCCATTTGCACTCATTTACCACACTGAGTAATACATACATGACTAATTTGTGTGATATCAGCCAAACATATGAGCTTTACTAAATCAAACATGCTGTGCGTGTGTGTGGGGGGGATACTGGTCTTGGTGGGATGGGAGCAGCTTCGTGAAAGCATCCGTGTCCTTGGAATAAATATGAGCTGAATAAAGTGGTCAAACAGTTAAATATTTTATAGGCAACCTGGAAGTTAACTCCACTGTGGTTTGTTGGCTGCTGATGCTCGACTGGCTTTTAAGGATGGCTCAGGAATAATGCCAAAAATAAACCCTTATGTTTTAAACCAGACTGGTGATATTTTTAAGTTTTTGTTGTTAGGAAATAAGCACAAAGGAGCTTTTGAGGAGCTTTAAGGACATCATAACAGTAATGTTAGACATAATCACACAGCAGAGGACGCAGTCTTCGCGGATTAACGGCTCCTTCAGCTTCGGGCAACAATATGCTGGCTAATTTAAAAACAAGCAATTAAAATGGAACAAGAGACATGGATCTTATTCATTCATTTTTTTTTTGCTAAAGCTAAATTATCATTCCAGTTGTTATTGTGAAATTGCTATTAGCAAACAAACCATGTAATGAATGGATATTTTTGATATGCCTTCTGTATGCCGGCATAAGGGCAGATCAACCTACTGAGAAAGCTGAACTCTAAAATAAAGGTCTTATGACCAGATTATTGATGCTGATTATTATTTAAATGAAGATGTTCGAGTTTCCTGTCAATGTAAGCAAGATGCCACAAACCTACCAACATGTGTGCTGTACGAAGTGCAGTTCCAGCCACGCTCGGTGCATATATACCTGTGTTTCAACATAATCCAGTAAACGCTGGTGTTTAAATCACGCTAAATTTTACCTTTAAAGCTACTGTTCGGTCAACTTTCCCTTCCTCTTAACTGTCATAGGAAGTAAAATATATATTATTAAAATGCATGATGTATTGTTTACATGATATATATTTACATATAAACAGCACACTCCTCTTTGAAGGAAGATGGAGCATGAAAAAGCCTATACGTTATGTATAGCTATCTGGACTGAAGGTTAATTTGAATTAAGTTTGAATTTGTTTATGACCTTATCATGTGATTGTGTGTGTGTGTGCGGTGGGCAAGTTGGTGTGACAGTTCATGTGACCGCTGCCTTGCTAGAATATGACTGGTGACTACCATGTGTCCGTGAAAGGGTGGGTATAAAGGGAAGTGACATTGAGTGGTCTGTCAGGCGAGGAAGAGAGTCGCAGACACGTATACACACACGCACACGTATACACACTCTGATACATGCATGCACACAGTTCTGGGAAATGCTTTAATTAGGGCATGTGAGCCCATATAAATTCCCCCTATTCAGACATGGGTCTTTCAGTTTCATATGAACCGACTGAGTGGGAGGAAGGTGGGGGGAGAGAGAGAGAGAGAACGGGGGATGGAGGATGGAGTTGAAAGAAGTCGAGGTTTCTTTTTTAGCCCCAGATATTTGAAGGTGTCTCACCCTCTTTCTTGTGTATCCTTTGTTCTCATCCAGCATCACTCCGACACCTTCAGTAGTGCCCTGCTCTCTTACTTGTGTGTCATCCTTTGTGTGTGTGTGTGTGTGTTTGTGAGTGTGTGTGTGAGAAAGATCACAATGTCTTCATCCAGCGGTTTATTCTCATGATATCTTTAAATAAATCCATTACTGTAACCATGCTAATCAGATCTGTGCCTGGAAGTTTCCTCTATTTAAACATACATGTTTTTGGACAAGTTGCGCATTTTCACCATATATGGCGGTTGTTTCTCCACTTTAAAGCCGTAATGACACAGGGGTGACTGCATGGTGTCCGTAATCCAGTCTGCAGCGACTACAGTTGAGTCTTGCCCCCACTCGATCTGTGTCAATAGAGGAAGTTATGTATCTGCCATTTCCTCTTTTCAGTCATGAGTTTCTGTAGCATTTGACAGCCCTCCCTTGCTCTCGACCACCAGGCTCACAGCCCACGCCACCCTAGTGTTAACCAAGCAGCAGGTGGCCGTGACTCTTCTTCTTCTTGTAACGAGTTAAAGAGAAAAGGGGGGCCTGAGGGAAAAAACAAAAGCTACAGACTGAAGGAGTGATCATGATTCAGCTCTTCTAGTAACAGTGCAATTGTTTCTGTACACATTGAGCGGGCGGTTATCATAAATAGGTACAACACTTCAGGGAAAGTGAGAATAAACACCCAAACATGCGCAGGCAAAGGGAGTCATTGCAGCTGAAACTGACCCCTTTCAGAGGGGAACTCCAGCTGCAAATGGAGTAGTTCATTCCAAAAGGCTGCACATCATCATCCCTTCTGGAAAAATGGAATCACTTTAGTTGTTGCAGTTTTTGTTTAAAAGGTGAATTGCATTGTTTTTATTTTAAATACAATTAAAAATGAAAGCGTTTCTGGACCACAAAGTTTTGCTGAGATGTTCGCCCATCCTTCAGGCTGCATGAACTTCACGAACTGATCATTAGTTTAATCATTAGTTAAAGTTCAGGTTTGTTGTTTTCTCTCTTTGTTTTTCTTCTTCCCGCCTGTTTTCTGATACCACAGCAGTGGGTGTTGTAGTTGCACACCAGTCAGCTTAACGGTACAACCCTCCCTGACGCTGGGCTGAAGTTCTGATAATATTTAATGGATTGTAGTTACAGTAAACACAAGCGGCCTCCTCCTCTTCCCATACAGCTGAAGCAATTTGTCAGGAAAGTGACACATTGTACGGTCATATCCTTCGGTTGTCTTTCTCAGCCTGGCAGCGTTCACCTTTTTTTAATTTTTTTTTAGCCTAGTCTTCCCCTGAGCCGTTTCTCGATCTTTTCTCATGTGTTTGTCTTTCATTTATCTCTCTATCTGTTCTAGTGGTCGACCATTTTTTACTGAGCACAGGAAGAGGAAATTGATCAGGATCAGTTAGTTTTTGCAACATTTCTCTCTGTGAGGATGTGTGTGTGTGTGTCCAGCCCTTTTGCAATATCTTCCTCTGAAGTGGGAGCTCATTTGTGAAGGAGAACAGTAGCTGTTAAGACCCTCCCACTGTTTTGACAGCTTTAATGTAATGGACCCACAATTACACTCATGCCTGGTAACAATAGTAAGTGCCAATCTAGGTTTTTCAGTTGATTCCAGCATCCTCAAGAGAGCATCTCACTTAAAAGTACCGCAAGAATATGCTGCTGAATAGTTTCACGTAACTTTTTGCCCCATCTACTGATTGTCATCTCCAAAACCACCTCACCTGCTCCACCTACTACTGCCGTTACTGCATTCTCAAACACCCACAGAAAGCACACCGAAAAAAAAAATTAAAAAATGTAAGTGCAATCTTTTTTTTTTTCTTTGTAAAGTTTGGAGTTTTTGGTTCAGGTCTACTGTAATTTCTGCAGCACAGGTGGTGGTGGGGTCATGTTTGACTACATCGGTTTGATCACATGGTGAAACCTCCCCAGCAGTCTTATAAATATCATTTTATATCCTGCACAGGAAGCCTGAAAGCTTCAGTCGGACATTATTTTATAAGCAGCTCAATGAAGAGTATCAAGTAGGACAAGATGGTTTTCGTTTAGCTCGAGGAGAGAACCGAGAACAGAAGATGCCGAGTATTGTGTGCAGGGAGACTGATATAATTCAGATGATAAATTTGGGATTATTACACATAAAGAGCTTATAATGATAATTCTATTATACCTCTACAAAACTGTGAATTATTGAGTGTTTTGTCTTTTGTTTTCTTTTTTATTACCCTAAAAAAAAAACCAACAAGGAGTGAGTGTCTGTAACTCTACAAAATACCTATTTTTTTGATTACTCTTATTATTATCACAGTATATTACAACACATGTACAAGCATGTTATTTCTGTAAATTTCATAGTACATATGTTGGATAGGATTGTATGCAGTGCAATTTATTTATTTGCTTTCCAAAGCCAGGACCAATTATTGAAACTGATTTACAGGGTTACTAATTATATTATAACCTGTTGACAGACATGCTCTTATACACTTGTGTGTACAAATCATAAAAAAAATTAGGAAAATGATTATAAATGTTTCTTAAATGTGTGTGCATCATTATAGTATAGTATATTGCATATGTGTTGAAAAAGTGTATTTAAATATTTTATTGTATCGTTTCTGGATTCAATTCAATGCCACTTTTTTTTTTTTTTTTTTTTTTAATGTCCCCCTCTTTTTTTTTTTTTTTTTTTTTATTAAAGTTTTTTTTG
>VUQR01011799.1:26330-43570 GCA_015108515.1 Hemichromis elongatus
TCTCCCTCCCCCTTCCTCCCCTCCACCCCTTGTAACTTAACTCTGTCTACTCTTGTTTCATGTCTGTTCGCTAACACAGATTGTTCGAGGCTGGGACTAGATTTTCCTGTCTTAACCTCCTCTCTGCTTTATCTTTCAGAGTATCTCAACACCCACTCCTCATTCACTCACTCACACACTCTCATGTGTTTCTCCTCCCCCATACCCTTCTTACACTTGTTTGATTTCTAAGAACATGTGTGTTTTTAGAAAACATACCTCCCTCATGTTCCTTTTTTTAACTTTTGTTGCCTCTTCTCAAATCTCAGACCGTTTTCCTTCCAACCTCAGATTGATTTTTCCTTTCGTGGTTCTCCTTTTTTAACTGGGGCAAACAAACAAAAGAAGTCGACTTGAGGCTGATTTCAGGAAAAAAAATAAATTATTTTTGATATTTTTTAACAGAAAAAAATTGACACTGGTCGAGAAAATTTTTCAGAATCCAAAAAAACCTTTTAAGTTAAACTCAAAGTACTGTAAACGAATCTTTAAACTAATGTTCTGTGTATTTAAATCATACTACACTTTTAGTTCACTTTTACAGTTTTATTACGCATTAAAAAAATGTTTGCACAATTCCCTCAAATAGATGCGTGCATAAAATTGCATTAAACTATACAAATATAATGGTTAGCCTCATACAAACCTGAGTCGGAGGAGCACAAATCCTGTTTTTTAAGTTACAACTAAATAATATTTTCAAAATAAAACCAAAGACTTTCTAGCAGTTATTCCTCAAAAGCCAACCTTTTTGTCTGTTGCACATTATAATGTCATTTTTTAAAGATTTTCAGTATAGAACCTTTGGATGAATAACTCTCATGTGGTAAAGGTAAAAGCCTTTTATTCACATAGGAGTCGGGTTAGGAGCTGGTGGATATTACACAATGTATATGTGCACCCAAATGTCTTGCCCCATGTGCTGATAAGCTGATAATCCTCCAGCAGATTCACACTGGCGTTCAGGTCTGGCATGCAAACCGGCTGCTGTTGTAGCTCGCAGTAGAGTGTTGTGGTGTGGGAGGGCGAGGGGATAAGGGCCTTCGCTCTGCCAACCAAATGAATAATGTAATGTGTTCTTGGAACTAAGACCACAGTGTGCGCATGCGTCATACTTTACACACACACACACACACACACACACACACACACACCCACACACACACACACATCATAACGCCCCAGTTACAGTAAGGACAGAGGAGGGCTTGGTTGCAGGGGCACTCTTAAATAAAGAAAGAACAAACTTTGCTGAGTAATTTCAACTCAGAGGACTTCTCTTTTTTTTTCGTCTAAATTCCTCTTCAGTTATTGCAGGGTGCAATCGTTGTAATTATCATGATGGTGTCTCAAGTCTTGTCTTTGACAAATTCAAATGGCGATTCAAATTCACCCCCCTCGCTGCGTCTGTTTTTATATCTCCTGGTGGGATGCAAATGTTCAGTCCGGAGGGAACTGCTGGGACACAGAGCAGGTGGAGATTGTGTTTTATCTCCCAGCAGGGACGAGCTGCTTTACTAGAAGACCAGCCCAAGTCCGTTTAGTTTTGCTTTTTATTAGGTTTAAGACACCACCGTCACTCCAAACGTGAAGGTTTTGCGACCCTGTAGTCCCTTTACGAACGCTTAGCCTGGCTGAAAGCAGCAGTTCTGGTTTGGCAGACATTATGTGTGTATACTTTCATCTCTTCTCATCCCCCCCCCCCACGTTTCCTCCTCCCCCTATTCTTCCTCAGCGAAGGTGTCCCAGTACCACATTTAACTCACTACCCCAAAAAAGTAAGGTGTAAAAGAAAGGGTGAACTCTTTCTAAATCCTTTAAATCAGTCTGTCAAACGGGAGAGAAGTGGTGTGAGCCAGACGAGGTGTGTGGAGGAGAAACGGTACGAGCTTGAATCTTATTTTCCATGTGTTTGGCTGCTTTGTTGTTGTTTTTTTGTTTTCGTGGCAGAGGTTGTTTAGCATCACGATTTGTTTTGTTGTGGTTTGGATTAACTTTGCGCTAAATACGGGGTTTTATATGAATGAAAACACTTGCACACGTGTTTGTTTCTTAGTCACTGTGTGTCTCTGTAGGAGGAATTTCATTTCATACAGAAACTCCGTCTGTAACGAGGACATTTTATAATAATTTATTCAGAGCTGCTGAAACGCATCTGTGTGCTCCCGTAGAGGCACTGAACAGCATAAATGTTTTGCGCATAGACAAAACCATTGCACAAATTTACTTAAGCCTTTCTTCCAATTCAGATTTGCCCAAAGACTTTGTGAAACTCCAAAATCGATCCATAAACTTGTCCGTCTGCTCGCGCGAGTACTGAGAAAGCCATCACAACACCACAAGTGCTCACATTAACCAACATGGACACACACATACACAAACACACACGAGCAGGCGACTCTGGAAAACATCTGACATCAGAATTCATAAAAGCTTCTCCCTCTCTCAGCCACAGTTTTCTGTGAATAGTATAAAGTCATATTTTCCCCCTTAGTGCTGGAGCCTGATATAATTGAGGTGGACTGGGAAAACTTACAGCCTTTAACGGAAAATAGGAGCCATAAAAATAATACCAACAGTTCTAGTTCCAGTTACCACACGCTCTCTGCGTGTGCAGTGGGATTTGACGATATAGACGATGGATAGTATAAGCTGCTTTTATACTGAAGAGTAAATCTTTGTGAGCAGGTTCGGTCAATCCTGCAGCTGTCGTTTTCCTGGCCTCCACACAAACTGCTCTCTCTTTCTGTTGAGCTGGTGGACAGTAACTGTGGATTTAAGTTTCCATTTCCTCTTCAATAAAAGCAAATCCACGGCAGATCCTCCTCATTTCTTTGATTTCTTTCTTCTTCTTTTTAAAAAAAATATGTTTCATATAACCCGCAGGTTTTTGACTAGTGGCCTCGCAGTTAGATGGAGACCCCCCCCCTAAAAAAAAAAATGATTTGAAGTTCTCGTCTGCATATTTAAACAAACAAAATAGATCTTTGTTGTTAAAAGAGAGGAAGAGTGTGCACATAATGAAAGCAAGGGATGAGGAAACCGTAACGTCGCAGAGGTGGTAAATTCCTCCACCGTCGACAAAGAGTAGGAGGTGAGAACAAAAAAACTAAGAAAGAGATGAGATGCAATTGTTGGAAAGATAACATCTGTAGCATAAAATGTAGAGAAAATAAACACAATCCGAAAATTCCATGGGTTAAAAAAATTGACTTTTATCCAATTTGCATGCTCACTTTATTTGTATGTTTTGGCGAGAGTAAGAGTGGCCTAAAGACAAAGACACGCCTAAAGGCAAACAGTGCCACTTATTTGACTTTTAAGGTAACAAGTCCTGTTTAACATGAATAAACTGAGAGTGACAGTTATTAAGAGTCAGGCTAATCGTTGAGCACTTGCTTGGAAGATTTCAAGTGCATGACAACATGTGTTTGTGGTATCAGCCTGTGGGCTGGTTTAACATTAGTTACAATGTGTTGCAAGATTCAGCAACTTATGCAGACATGTCCTTTGTAAGCGGCAAAAACAACCAGAAACAAAGTGACAAGGAACGAGAAGGGGGGGAGACACGAGGAGTGTGTAGTTTGTGGCTGTGCATTTCATAATGTGTCAGTATTAAGTGACTCACAGGCAGACAGAAAATTGATGGGAATCGTTGAAACTTCTATGCAATCTTATTATTTTCCGAATACGTCTGTGTTCTGAGGAATATGCCTAAAATAACAAGCTTGAACCACCAACCTCCCATGATGCTCTTTTTTTTCTCTCTCTCTCTCTCTCTCTCTCTCTTTCTCTTTCCCCCATGCCGGAAATTTAATGTGCACCGTTGTTTGCTCCTACCAAAACCCCTTTGTTTCTCGCTTTTCTGCAGGGCTTTAAATTCAGTTTTGGTTTTTTTTGCCTTCGAGTGACTTTTTGCTCATTGAGAAGCATTTCCAGAAATTACAGCGTGTGCTTTATGTTTTTTAAAATAAAGAAAATGGTTTTAATGGAGTGTTTACCAGTGATGGAGCTGTTTGAATACAATTTTCTGCTCCGGCATTATATCTGCTTAGTTTCCACTGGATTTTTTTCCCCTCTTCATTATCTCTATTATGATGGCCTAAAACTTTTTCTACGTTATTTTACAAATTCAGAATTGTCTGTAAAATGTCAGGAAACTGTTGCAAAAGGGACATCTTTATGCTTTCTTTGTCCAGCACAGGCTCCAAAAGTCAAACTTATTCAGTTTGCAGGGATCTAAGACAAGGAAAAGCTGCTAATCCTCATTTGTAATAATCTGAAAATGTCTCACATCCCAAGTCTGAAAACTGTGAATGTAAAAGAAAAAAGTTAGATGTCCAGAAAAACCAAACAAAATTGAGAAGGCCGTCTGAATGTCTTCACTCTTCTATATCAGCAGTTGGCCCGACACGTCGTCCTTGATGCCTCAAGCTCAGCGAGATAATTCTTTGTAAAAGTGCATTTGCTTCAGAAATATTAGTAAATATTTGAAATAGTCTTTGGTGGTATTTTGTGACAAGTACCCAGTGACGTTCAACATGCCTAGGTTTCAAAGGAAGAGCACTTTGCACCAGTTTGTCTCAGTGGTGCAATGTGATATGGTTTAACTCTCATATTGCACCTACCTGACTGTTTTATTATGACTCACAATGCCAATATGATTTTGGTTCTTACACAGTTGTTCGTTTTTTGCGTTCTTTGATTTTACCAAAAATGACTTTTTTCTAATTTTCTTTTAAATTTCAGATGGTTTTTGGTTGCATGTGCTTGTTTCCTTCCTGCGAAGGTAGTCGTACTAATGTGCATGGTCTGAAGCCATGCACATTAGTACGAGACGGCAACCGCAGTGGTGCCATAACCTTAGCTGCGTTGCGATCCACGTACCTGTTGGCCTCGTACTTGTGAAAAGGGAGGGGACAGCAGGAAGATTATGTTTATCGGAAAGTGTTCGGAAAATGGGCCGTTGGGTTTTGGAGAGAGGGGGCGCGTAGGCGACTTGGGGGGGAGGGGTATCTCTCAATCTGTCTTCGTCACCCTGCACCCTCTTTTGGTACGACAGGAAGGAGAGTGAGTGACAGAATGTGCGAACGAGGTAGACATCCCCAAGGATGAACGCTTAACCCCGACTTCTGACAAAGAGATCAGACCTTTTAAGTTGTCTGCACATCTAAAGAAAGGAGGAAATAGGTAGAAAAAAAGAGAGAGTGGTTTTGAACAAGAGAGAGAAAGAGCGAGGAGGAAAGTAAGGGAGAAGACTTGCGAAGAGCGAAAAGATGGAAGCCGTGAGACCGCCGCTGCCTCGTCTCCAGCTGACGGTCCCCATGCCCATAAAGAAAGGGAAGGTAGGATTAACATTTACGACCTATGGGTGGGTTCGTCCGCTCACCTTCGCACGAGCAAGCGACGGTTTGAGAAATCAGAAGGATCACAAAGTTTCCATAAAGGTACTGACAGGTTCTTGATAGGCATTTCATTAATTGGCTGTACTTTTCTTTTCTTTTCTCGTTGTTGAATGGGTGGGGTGCATTTCTGCGTGACTTAAATGGCCTGTCGTTAAGATCATCACATAACAGGTTAAATCTAACAATGGTGGGTGGGGGGAGCCACAGATTGGCACGCTATGTGTGCAAGTGCTCATGTGTACTTTGTGTGTGTGTGTGTGTGTGCGCATGTGCATGCACGTGTGTGTTTAATAGGGTGTGTTTTGGAGCAGGTTAGTCAGGTGGATGTACTGTTGTTGAGCAGAGCCCTCTGGGCACCGTGTGAACACTGTTATTGGATGGCCAGGGGGCTTCCAGTTGCTATGGGAGGGAGATGAAGGGCAGGGAGGGGGAATCTGGAGGGTGAGTTGTTTGTGGAAAATCTGGTCTGCTCAGGTGTGTGAAGAGATATTGTCGACCAGGTACAGTTTGGACAGGGTGAGGTGCGAGCTTAGGGATCCAAAGAAGGGAGTTGTTGGGTCTTATTACTGTGACATCTCACAAAGGGAAATAAAGAAAGTCATTGTCCTTGCTTGACGTTCATTACGGGATTTTACGTTCAACCCACCGCTCGTACTTGTCGAAAAACTGGTTTCTAAAATATCCTCGCACCATTTTTAAAAGAAAAAATACAAAGCCCACGTTATGAGAGTCACTGATGGACCTGTTGCAACTCTAAAAATTTGTATTTGAGGTCGGTTAATTTTCATCCTTATTAAAGCTTATAATTCTCTTACTGTTTTTTTTTTTTCCTTCCTCATTCTTGCACTGGTACTCCCCCTTTCACCCACTCTAGCCTGTCACTTCCTCCCTTGCTTGGGTTTTTTTTCTTCTCTCTCTCTTCCATCAGCCCCTCTCTACCTGGTATTTTATTTCAATCAGCTAATGCTATAAGGGTTTCACACAAATTAACCTACTGCCCTCTAGTTACGAAGCCTACAGCACATTACGTAACCTTGTATCCTTTCCCCAGCTTCACTGTCCTTTTTGTTTTATATTTCCACCGTGTCATGCATGATTTTTTTTTTCTTCCTCTTCCTCTTGATTTTTATATTTCACTTAGCTCTCATTCGGTTGCCTTCGTTTAAACTTTTTCTCAAATGCCCCTTCCGCTGACATGCACCAATAATCACCACCTCCTGATTTAGTAACCTGGAGTGAAAGCACGGGGAGAGGGATGAGGGAGAGTTGTTGTTGTTGATCCCTTTTTAAACCGTACGTCAGGTGAAAGGGGAATCCTAGCGTCAATGACACTTTGAGATTTATTTTTGGGGGAGTTAAGTATGACTCTGTGAAGGATGGTCTCTTTAAAACTGCACAGCAGTAACGTGTCGTTCTTTGAAAAAATGAACACGTCATTTGCTCACCCGTCTGCTTCCGCACATAAATTAAATTACCTTTCTTTCATGTAGGTGGCAATGTCTCCAGGAGAGGACGGGCTGATTGGGATTCCCTTCCCGGAGCACAGCAATGAACTGTTGTCCCACCTCAATGACCAGAGAAGGACAGGGCTTCTGTGTGACCTCACCCTGACTTCCCGCGGGGCACGCTACCCGACGCACCGCTCCGTCATGGCTGCCGTCAGTCTGTACTTCCGCCGACTGTTCGGTACAGAAGAAGGGGGCGGCGAGGGCGGAGGGGGTTTCAGCGTTTGCCAGCTGGACTGTGTGGCACCAGATGCCTTGGACGCCCTACTGGAGTTTGCCTACACTGCCACTCTGACGATCCCCAGCTCTGGGATGAGAGATGTGCTGCGAGGGGCTCAGCTTCTGGGCATCCAGTGTGTGGCTGATGCCTGCAGAGACATCCTGGGGGAGACGGCAGAGGCAGAAGGGGAGGCAGCAGAGGAGCAGAGAGTTCAGCACACAGCTACTGATAGAATGGTAGGGGGAGAGAGGGTAATACAGAAGAGCTCCAGAAGAAAAACAGACAGAAAAAAGGTGAAAAAAATTGGGCCATATCACAACATCAACTCCTCACCTTTGAACCTACCGCCTGCTTCTCCGATCTCGCATCCTTCACCTGCATCTGACAGCTTTCGCTCTCTGCCTTCTACTCAGCCTCCTAGCCCTGAACACCCCGAGCTTCGCCTCACATCTGGCCAGAACGGGGATCCTAAAGAGATTAGAGAACCCGGCAGAGGGGCCTCACTAAACGGAGGACTCCCTTATTGGCTACAAGACCGCCCTCGTATAGCCCATCCACCTCCCGTCCCATCCCTAAATGACAAGCTGTCAGGGGATGAAGAGATTGAGGGTTTGCCCGAAGATGGTATGCTGATGGGAAGCACCTCCATGCATACCTCTGTAGCTGATCGCGGTGCAGCCCCCACAGTAGTGGGAGGGGGGAGAAAGAGGAAGTCTCAAACACCGCAGCAATGTCCTGTCTGCCAGAAGATCATCCACGGAGCAGGAAAACTGCCACGACACATGAGGACGCACACTGGAGAGAAACCCTTCCAGTGCAGTGCTTGTGGAGTCCGATTCACCCGGTACGGAAACTTCTTACTACAAACATCCACGATAATCAGAATGTGCTAGGTTGTTGTTGGTTTTTTCATCATATTTTTTTTTAACTCTTTCTACCTCTTCATGACTTTGTCTTCTTCTCTATTTACATCAGCAATGATAAGTTGAAGATCCATATGAGGAAACACACAGGCGAGCGCCCGTACCCCTGCCCCCACTGCCCTGCTCGGTTTCTGCATTCCTATGACCTCAAAAACCACCTGTCCCTCCACAGTGGGGCGCGGCCCTTCGAGTGCCCACTTTGCCACAAGGCGTTTGCCCGGGAGGACCACCTCCAGCGTCACCGCAAGGGTCACAGCTGCCTGGAGTTACGCACGCGTCGCCCTAGACGTGGACCTGAGCTGGTGGAGGATGGGATCGGTGACGGAGGCAGGAGGGAGCAGTCCAACCATCTGGAGGCTATGTCTTTACAGCCCCACTCCTCTACGTTCATCCCCCGCACAGTGCTGGAAGGGGGAAGTGGCTCCGGCGCCGGTCCTGCTCTTATATTTCCAGGTGACATCGAGAGGGAGCACTCTCTCGCCCTTCAGGCTCTGGCCCAATTCGGGTCTCAGAGGCTGGCCAGCTACCCAGAGCTTTTCCTACGAGGGCTGGACATGCGAGCAGGCAGGGAGGCGGAGGGAGAGGATCCAGGAAGAACCCGCTCGCCAGCTACACAGCGTCACCGGTGGGCCGATGAAATGGAAGAGGAAATGGGAGACGAGGAGGCAGAAGAAGAGGAATAGTGAAAACAGAACGTCTGTTTGACTGATCGAGTGTGTGTATGCGTGTGTGGTGAAACGTCCACAATAAATAATAATAATAATAAGATCACTCAGGTGGCTGGACTAATTACCTGCTGCTCACTGATAGAGAGCGCTTAAGAAAACAAATATCAAATGAAAAAAATATAATAAAAGAAAAATTGTAAAACGGGTTTTCTGCGATATTTTAAATGTTTGTCTTCTGGTTGTTGGCATTTGATTTAATTTGTCTTTTAAAATGTATTTCTTGTCTGCCGTTTAATTTCATTTACTTTAGGTTTTGAGCTGTTTCTTACGTCTTGATTTTATTTTTTGAAGCTGGTGTGTGTCAGTGTGTGTGTGCGCGTGAGGTTCCTGGGATGCTTTTTACTATGCAAACTAAAATCCAGGGCTGCGGCATGGAGTGATAGTTTAAGATGTATATTTTAGTTACAAAATAAGTTGATTCAGGTGCTCTTCAGGAGTCATATCAGCTGGATCACAATAATGAGTTTGTGTGCCCTGTCCTCTGGTGGTTATCAGTGGAAATGCAGTCTAAATAATTAGACTTTTTCTGTGCATTGAAAGCAATAATCTTACCTTCTTTTTTTTTAGTTATAGAGTGAGCTTTGATTTGGTACTTAAACCAAAGATTTTAGGTTTCCTTATTGACCCTATAGTACCATATCACCCCATTAGAGCTTTTCACTCTCAGACTGCGTGCTTCCTTGTAGTCCCTAATGTATTTAAAAGTACAATAGGAAGCAGAGACTGTAGCTTTCAGTTCTCTCATATATGGAACCAGCTTCCAGTTTGGATTCAGGAAACAGACACTATCTCTGCTTTTAAGATTAGGCTTAAAACTTTTCTTTTTGCTAAAGCATATAGGGGTGGATCAGGTGACCTTGAATCCTCCCTTAGTTGAGCCTGATTCTGTTGGAAGTTTCTTCCTGGAAAAAGGGAGTTTTTCTTTCCCACTATCCCTAAAGTGCTTGCTCATGACTGTTAGGTTTTTCCCTGTATGTATTATTGTGCGGCTTACCTTTAAATATAAAGTGCCTTGAGGTGATTGTTGTTATGATTTGGCACAGCATAAATATATATGTATTTAAATATGGCAGTAGCTCAAGAACATCAATTATAACCAGTACATTACATCTACATATTTTAAATTTATATATGTTTATAATTTCTAATGCATGCAAAGGATTCCCTTCCCTGTGTTCCACGTTTAGGTTCTCGTCTCCATGTTTAATGTTCGTTCTGTTTTCCCTGTCAGCCATGCCTCCTTGTCAAGTCTGCGTCTCCATGAGTTATTATTTCATTTTTTGATATTTCACATCAAATAATTTTTATCCTGCCACATTGCTTTTGAACAACTGGGCCCTAGGGAACTAAAGTTAGACCACACATTGAACCCAAAGGTATCCAGTTCACACCTGACAAAGAAAAGCATAAAATCTTTAAGTTAAAACAGCTGCAACCAAAAAATGAAGAACATACTGCCTATTGCAGCTTCACATAAAGTCTGTAAATCAATCAGCTTGTTAGAATAACTGAATGACAAGATTAATAAAAATATAACTCTTTAATCGAAGCCACGGGTATACATTTTTAACATTTATAACAGTAATATTTATAAAACATTTAATGATCAAGTAGCAGCATTTCCATCAAGAATATTTACAGCCCGGACTCTGAGAAATCTAAATAAATTATCTACATTATTGGTAAAAATTTTTAATTTAGTTGTGATGTTTTATAAAACAAATTCTTAAGTTAAATAATTATTTTTTTTGCTAATTATTTCTTAATTCTAAAATCTCAATAAGCAAAGTATAAGTATCTTTTCCTAGCTGGCAAACTCAAAATGATAAGTAGTCACAAAAGTTTTTAATTTTCAAATACTTTTCCTTCAAACTTTAAAAGGAAAGCAGCATTTCAATCTGAGTTTGAAAGTCTATTTAAATAAAAAAAAATTTCCCATTTGGTGCCATTGTTTGATGACTCCACCTTCAGACAGTACCTCCAAACATTAGATTAACTCGTTGGCACCAAAATCCGACCTAAACAATAATAAAAAGAAGACAGAGTTAAAATTTTTCAATTTTAAATGACAATAATTTTGTGTTAATGTGTTAAAATTAAGGTGTTTTAGATGTGGAAATAATGACTGTTAGAGTGAACAGCTTTTTACCTACAAAGCAAGTAAACTAGTTAGTCCTTAAACTTACTAATTTAATTGTTCAACTTATAGATGCAGACATTAAAGAGGTTACTTTTGTCATGTTTCTCACTTGTAGTGTTACACTTGTAGAAAACAGCTCCACCGAGTACAAACACCAAACCCAGCAGCAGTCCTGCTACACTTATAGCAATCTTATTCTTCTCCGCCAGAGATGTTGGATCTGGAAACGCATATATCACTATAATACATTTACATACTGTGAAGTTAATACGTCTTATTTAATACAAATATCATAAACCAGGATGAGGTCTACAGGTAAACATTCCTCCATTCACTCTCTTACCCCAGTCATAAACTTTGGGCACCATGAGGCTGGCGTGCTCCACCATGCAGCTGATGTTCTCTCCAGGTTTGGGTGTAATCTCCAGGTAGGAGTGAATCTGGTAGAGCCAGTTTCCATTGGGTAGCTCCTCAGTGGACGTGACATCAGATGTTGCTTCCTTTCCAT
This sequence comes from Hemichromis elongatus, assembly GCA_015108515.1. NCBI lineage: Eukaryota > Metazoa > Chordata > Actinopteri > Cichliformes > Cichlidae > Hemichromis > Hemichromis elongatus. The sequence goes on from VUQR01011799.1 coordinate 37,799, forward strand.
CCCTCAGCCATGTCAGTTTGATTTGTTTGGGATAAAAGTTGTATGCGCTGCACATGAACATGCCTGGATGTTCACTTTCTGCTGACTCAACTAACCTCAGCTTGACTGTGGGCTCAACTTGTGGAAAGAACAGACAGAACAATTTGGAATAAAATTAAATACATCACTTAATACTGATTAGGCATTAAAGCAATAACACAGTTTCGGTAATGAGTCTTATTTGCTTCTCTACAGCTTTTTTTTCCCTGTCATCCTCTATTCCATTAGAGGATTCATGCTCCTAATTTAGTTTAAATTAATCAATCCCCTGAGCCATACTAACTGTCAGAGTCCTCAAAGCACAGGCTGAAGCGGAGGAGTGGCAGCAATCTTGTACTCAAGTTTTTTAACCATAGATCCAGATTTACAACTTCATTGATTTGGTTTGAAAGGCTAACTCTTAGTGTTGTACACTCTAATCGGAAAACTCAAAAGCTGGATCTGGTGACTCCAAACCCTCCCTTAGTTACGCTACAATAGGTCTAGACCACTGGAGGTTTCTGTTGATGCACTGAGCATTTCTTCTTCACTCACCTATTTTCACCCTGTTTGTATTTGAACCACTCTGCATTTAATCATTAGGTTCAGATTTTTAGAGCCAGCTCTAGTTCTCTTCCACGGTGTGTCTTTTGTCCTGTCTCTCTCCCCTCACCCCTGACTTTCTTGTCTTTCTGTCTCCTTGTTTCCTGGTCATGAATTCTCCATTATTTCTGTTGTTTCTAATAACTGTTTTATTTCAGGAACTGCTTTTTCTCTCATGTCCTCTGCTCGTTTTACTTTCAGTCTAGGCTTTTCTCATTTCTCTAATTTGCGCCTCCGTCTTCCTGCCTGTGACCAAGGTTAACAAAGGGATGTCTTAATTCCTAAAATGCATCAAAAGGGCAGAAGAGCAATAACTGAGCATGCACGGGTGTTTCCTTTATTGAAGTGTTTTCACTGTCAATGTTTAAAAGAGCCATGCATTTGTAATTTTCATAAACTTACCAGTCACACGATGTAGTCACCAGCAATCTTTTTCTCATGTACTTACAAAAACATTCTAGGGATAGTCCCTGTAGAGCACCAAGCTGTTACCTAGTGCTTTACTGATATCACTGAAATAAGAAGTGTAACTACCAGTGACTGCTGTACTCATTGTTAGATTATTATTAGAAATTCAGAGTTTTTCTATGCTCACCTGGTCTTGAAAGCACATTAAACACTAGTGGGATATTGGTTCTGCACTTCTGTTCGTTCTTTTTCTCTTGTTCCAAGAAACGTTCGTTTTTGTTGAGTTCATCTGCAACTTCCTTCAGTTTCTCTGTGTAACCGACATATTTTCCCAAAGTGCTGTTATACTGACCCATAAGCTCCTTATTAAAGTAGAGCTGTGCCAGATAAACAACATCATCTTTGGAAGTAAACAGGCAACGAATCAAGCCGTAACCAAAGGAAGCATCTGTAACACCAAGTCAACAATTAGTTGATGTTCGTTATCTTCTTACACACAACACAAGCTCCAGTTTAACAATCTTAAAGGTAAGCTTGATTTTAATTTCTGTAAAAAAAATAATGTCTTTTTATATTTTTACTGTAAGACAGATGAACAGCTATTATCTTAAAGTTACTTACCTGCTCTTGAAAATAAGAGGAACACAGTTGTTAACAGTAAAGTGCAGCGAATATACATGGTGAAAAAATAGGACTCATGAATGAAAATAGGAAGCAGTCTGAGCTTGTAGCAGAAGAAAGTGAATCAACAGATTGAGCAACAGCAGTTTTTAGGCGGGCTTTCAGTAGGCGTGGTGCTCAGTGGGATAGGATTTACTTTGATTGTGGGATTGGTGCAGACAGTAAACATTTTGATTAAACAAAGGCAACGTTGTAACAATTGTAATTTTTATGTTATAGCCACAGATTTACCCTGATTCTTTTGAATTAATAAATGCAACCCAAAACAAGCATTGTTGAAGTATGAAGCTACTATAAAAATTTATATTTGATTTTGTAAAACTTGTTGGTTTTGCATTCATCTGAACATCTACAGGCTAGGAACTGATATCTGCATTGTTAACTGCTGTCAGCATATCTGGAAATATGTTTTTGGGGCGACTGTGGTTCAGGGGGTTGGGATGCTCATCTTATAACCGGAAGGTTGCCGGTTTGATCCCCAAGCTCTCTGTCCTGGTCGTTGTCCTTGGGCAAGACACTTTACCCTACCACCCCAGGGCAGCTGTGGCTACATCTGTAGCTTGCCTCCACCAGTGTGTGAGAGTGAATGAATAGTGGAATTGTAAAGCGCTTTGGGTGTCTAGAAAGGTGCTATATAAATGCAATCCATTATTATTTATTTGTAATAATACTTATTTCAGTGGCCATTGTGTTTATTTAGTGTGTGTCAGAGAAATACTCTAAACACTTCTTCAGTGACACACAGAAATAGAGAAAGAATCAGGCTATAGCAACGTCTTTCACTTGTATACAAGGGGCAGCCTCTGTACGCCTCGCGGAGACTGACCCCGAGCCTCCCAGCGTGGGGTTTATTTATACTTGAACAGAGTTTCATCTTATCATACTTTGGAATGTGGGAGACATGCTCAGGTGGCAGCCTTGACTTTTTAACAAGAAACAATTTGGGCAGCAGTTTCCTGGAACATCAGTCTGGCAGATAACAAGTACAAAGTACATCAGGTTAAGTGAAGACATATGTTCAAAGTACATAGTGAAGACATATAGAAATCTACTAACAGTGTGACAGCTTTACAGCTTTGTTAACTAAAGGTAAAGAGCTAAAAGACAATACAGTCATTTTTTTTTATCAACAAAGATTTCTTTATTTCACTGGTATAGAAAAGAAGATAAATAACAACCAAAGTCAAATAAACAATACAGTTGGTGTTTAGTCACAGACAAGGATTAGCTTTATTGCCCAATTATAGCAAACTATATTTATTGTGCATATAATGCAAAAAAAATAAATTAAATACAGTTTTCACTACTTGAGAAAACTGAAACACTTCTCACAATAAAGACTGGAGTAGTGCATACTGTTTCTGAATGTAAAAGTAGAAGCCCTCGCTTGCTTTATATACATATTCATCACAGTTCATTTTTAACCTTTAGACCGACCTAAATGTTTATTTAATTATTGACTGAACCATGATTTTGTGCCCCAGTTTTGGTGTGTTTATTTATATGATTTTCATGTTTATACTCTCTCTAAGACTGAGAGTTATTAGTTTTTTTCGAGTCCTTTGACAATTAAAAATGTTCCAGTTGCGACTCCCAGCAGGCCCACAGTCAGGCCCACTGCACAGAAAACATCCAATCCAAGACTTTCATGGCTTTTCGTTATTTCTGTTTCTGCAGAAGAAGAAAACAAGAACATTATAATTAATGACAACAGTAAACACATTTTTTTCATTTTATTTTTATTCATAAGGCTAAATATTTACCCCAGATTCTTGTTTGGGGTGTCTCCAGTGCCGAGTGCTCCACGGTGCAGCTGTAAAAGTCCCCCTCACTCGGTGTGAACACCAGAGTTGAGAACTGGTGGAAGGTTTGATCTTTATTAGGAAAATACTGACTGAGCAACACCCCTTCAGACACCAGATGGCCGTTTTTGGTCCAGCTGACATTGATGGAAGGTGGATAAAAGCGATTCACAAAGCAGATCAGGCTGTTTTCAACTCCCAGCTCGACTTCATCTGCAGGGTAAAGCATGCTCTCAGGGGGGTCTGTGGTAGGATCAAACACAATTGTTGTCATCATAGCTTATCAGTAATGTTGCAACATGACGTTAATACAAGAATAAAAATCCTTTACCTTTATCTTCAGGTGGATTTTTCTCCTCTACTATCCAGTATGACAGAAGTGCTGGACATACTCTCTTGGCTTTTACTGCATTTTTATATACATTCAAATCCTGAAATGTTTCACTTGGGTTAGAGATAAAATACCGGGGCACCATGTATACAACTTGGTGTCTTTCGAAATCCACATACATAAGCTCCTCAGCATCAAATTCATACTGTGCCTCAGTTCTGCCATCATCAAAGCAGGCCACGACATAGGTAATTTCATGTGAAACTGAGAAACAACACAAAAAATGCAAATAAGAGAATAACAATAAATGTATTAATATAAATAGAATAGTACATAATAGCCCTTTATTGTCACTGTACATAAAATATAAAGAGTAAGACAGCAGGAATAAATAACAAACTAAAGGAACGGTGTTCCCTCTGTAACATATGATGTTTCATAACATCAAATCATGTGTTTCCATAGTAATGATCTAATGTACTACTGCACAGAAAACTAGGACTGCAGCAGGAAGAGCAGTGGATGTAAAAATATGTGCAGAGTCAAGTATGCGAATCTGTTTTTGAAATACATGCCACTGAGGCTGGGTTGTTCTTGTTAACTTCACAGTAGCATTAGTGAACAAGAAAATTCAAGTTACCAGACGACTCGTTCTGCAGTTTTAACAAATATAGCGACATTTTGAGAAAATTCAAACATACATTGAATAGTATGAGTTCAGAGTAAAGGAGTAAATTAGAAATTGATCCTTACTTTTAGAGAAGACATTGAAGCTGTTGAGCAGCAGGATTACGAGAGCGGAGCGCCTCATGTGTGAGCTGCAGGTGGCCATCATCGGAAATTCCCGCACTGGTCCAAACCAAACAAAGTGCAGTCTATGATCTCTTTCAGGGTCAGATAACAATCAAATCTGGCTACACCTTCTTAGCACATGGCCACTGATTGTAATGCAGTCTAACCAGTTGTACAGGCGAGATCCTTTGATCATTTGTCAGTAGTGATATAGCTTTCATACATTCATTGTCACACAGAAAAGTTGCCTGAGAAAATCACATGAGGTTATGAAATTTATCACACCCTCTTTTTGGGTTTACCGCAATTCTGTTCCACCTTTCAATAGTTTCCGACTTCCTTGTCCTGCTGTAAAAGCTCATTCTTTAGTTTTTGTTCTGTCTAAGATGGGTCACATGTTTACTTTCCTCTAAAAAGAGGAACTGTTTAAAAAAAAGAACTACACTAAAAGCTGAAGACCTTGCTTATAAACACACACACAAGCACACACACATAAGGGTGTGTGCTTGTGTTTGATTTCCCTAAAGTCAGGACATGTACCCACGGCGAGGCGTCTTTTCATTATTATGGCCCTAGTCTCTGGAACAGGCTGCCGGAGGACCTCAGGGCCGCAGAGAACGTTCATGTTTTTAAGAATAGGCTTAAGACCCACCTTTTTAGCTTAGCTTTTAACTGATCATTGTTATTATTATTACTTCTAATTTATTTGATGTAATTGTTTTCTATATTCCATTTTTAAATGTTCTATTTTATCAATTTTACCATAGATTTATGATCAATATTATTTTGATATCTATATAATTTTATATATTAGCATTCTATTAAATTAGCTTTTATTATTTTACATTTTAACCTTATTCTTATTCTTTTCCAGTGTTTCCTCTGTGGGAGCCCTCTGCCCTGGAGGCGGTGGTCGGCTGTGGTGGCCTTGGTGCTTCCGGGTGCGCCTGGGTGGAGGTGGGGGGTCTCCGCCCTCCCTACCCTGGGCGCCCTGTGATGGTGCCTTGGCTGCTGATGTGGATCTGCTGCTGTCGGGGCAGATGGCTCCCCTGATGGCGTTTACTTAACTTAGCTTGTCTGGCTCATCTGACTTCAGCCCAGTGTGTTTTATTCTTTTTCAACTTGTGTTTTTAGGCG
>VUQR01011800.1:0-15480 GCA_015108515.1 Hemichromis elongatus
CATTTAGCTACAAAGTAGCATTTCAGTGAGATATATAAACTTGGTTTTAGACAGGGCATCTTAAAACTAGAGAATTTTCACTTGTTTCATTGGCAGATTTTTGCACTTATTTCAAGCAAAAAAATATCTTGTATTAAGTGAAAAAATCCGCCAATGGAACAAGTAAAAATTCTCCACTTTTAAGATGCCCTGTCTAAAAACAAGTTCATATATCTCACTGAAATGCTACTTTGTAGCTAAATGTGTCTTATTTTAAGTTTAATGAGATATTTCACTAGAAATAAGATAAATATACTTGGTCAGATTTTTATTTTTTGCAGTTTTTACTGTGTGCATGAATCATTTGGGTAAGTTGTCCACTTTCTACTTCCATCCCTAACAGCAAGTATTACATTTGGTCATGGGTTTCCTCAAGAGGAACTCAGAGGGAGTTTTCCTTTTCTTGACAGATTTTTCAAGCTGTTTTGTGGATTCAAACTAGCAAACCCTCAAACTGCAAAAAAAAAAAAAAGACTCCCATTCTCTTCACAGTCTGTTGGATGATTTCCTTAAAACCAGATCCTTATTCCGTCTTTTTTTCATGGCAACAAAAACCACCATTACTGAAAGTGAGCAGAGTTGTCTCATTCTTGGCAGTTTGTCTTGTCCTAAAACAAGTATGATTTATGAAGTCAGTAATAAACAAAACAAGTCAAGTTGGAGTTTTTTTTTGCAATTGAGTCATTCTTTTGCTCTCCATGCAAAGAGATTTCATCTTGCTGTAACAGCGGTCTGATTACGTACAATACCTCTGAGGTTCCTCCACTTTGCTGCGTCATTCTAATAGGGAAGGTTACCAGAAAACAAGATGTCAACACCATATTTCTTGGCTAACACCCTGCTTAATGCTTATCTGAACCAAATGGACAGCAGATGGAGAGAGGAGGCAACCAGGCACAGAAATGTACTGAAAAAAAGCAAGATGACTCCAAGTCTAGGTGTTACTGACAGAAAAACAAAAGGCCATCTGTTTAAAAGCGGATAGATGGTGCCGATTCTATGCCAGAAGTTCATATTTGAACTGAAACTGAGAGACAAGAGGGAGCTGACTTAGGAACTCCAAGAACTAAAAAGATAAAAGGCCGGAACTGGAATGAAATTTAAACATGGAAAGTATGAAAGAGGCGGAAAGAAGATAGAACTGCTATCAAATCCTTCCTTTGTCAGCACAGGGAGGAGAATGATCTTATTCAGTATCCTGCTGGACTGGCATGTCAAGAAAGAGGAGGGCTCAGGGATGCTTTGGGGGGAAGTTGAGTCTGAAAGTTTCTAATTTGATTTTTTCTCAGGAATTGGGCTGCAGCTGGTCAGCCAGGGTTTGTGGCTGAAGCTCATGCAGAGCATGGCTTTAGCTAATGGTGGAGCTGCTTTCTACATCTTTACTACCTACAGACCACATGCTTTCTCAAAATTATCCTCTACTGCTCTTTAAATTCACTCATCTCACAATTCCAGGAACCAGTCAGGTGAGGGATGTGATTTATTTAGAAGATTGGAATAAATTTGTGGTAGTATGGACACACAGACACGCAAAAAGCATGTGACATGTCTCATGGTCTATGGTCTGTAATCCAGATGATTGCATCTACACACAACTGCAACTGCTATATCCAGCTCATGATTTTACAGCTCAGTTATACAGACTGTCAGTCTAAGAGACAAAAGTTCGGCATGAATGCTGTGTCATCTGACAATGAAATCAAAAGTTTTCCACAGAATGTAAAAAAACAAACAGAAAATATTCAACTTTATGGCTGTGAACCACTGTCAAAGTAAATGAACTGGCATTTTTACAGACCACTCAAGGTGCTTTAGAATACAACTTTTATAACACTTCTGTTGAATACACTTTGAGTATTTATCTACTTATTCATTCAAATACAGAACATTATTAAAAAGTGACAATCACTTCCCTACTGCACCACAAAGTGATCTCAACCACTGAAACCATCTGGTTAAATAACACTGAAGCCTTGTTTCTGATGTTGAAGGTAACACATTTAATATTTCTATCTTGTTTCAAACTAACACTAAACTAACAACTCAGTATGTACAGTGACAGAAATAAAAAGGCCAATGACGCAAATTAAGCAGATCCACATATGGATGATCAGTACAGTAAAGGGTATTCCTCTCATAATACAAGACAACATGTCCATCATCCGGGTTACATATGATCAAGTGCTTGAGTCAAAGGCATCTAAACTTACTTTAGGTTCTTCGTTCTTTTATCTCTCATCTGAAAGGCATCCTCAGCTCTGAATAACCTAAAAGATCTGCACTCAAACACTTTCAAAACCTTTCAGTGTGAAAACAAAACGTTGACGTGTGCAATTTGTGGAACCTAAAGTCACCAGTGATGCCCAAATGCTTTTAGGATTCCTTCTTAATCAAATGCAACAACATTTTAAAATTATATAATTCATCAATGGTTTTGTGTCGTCTTTTTGTTTTACATTTGCCAGTGTTTCCAGTTACTTGTCATTTATTGCTGAGGTCAACTTAGACTGCGCATTGCTCTTGCATTGTCCTCTATGTCCCGATTTCAGCCAAGCAACAGTGTCTACTCTCATTGTTCCGCTGACAAAGTGACTGACTGACATCTTGGATGAGAAATAAATGCCATGGCACAAGGAACACCGGACAACAATAAACACAGCTTCAGTTCCATTGCTGCCATCTGCAGTTACTGACTCAATGCAGTATGACCTATGTGCGCTCTTTAATCTCAACCAAATGTCATGGCATTTTGAAAGTACAGTTACTATTTTAAAGTGCAGCCTCGCATAGGTAGAACAGCTGGAATGGGTCCCTGAATTTCACACACGAGACAGCATCCTCTGGGCCTTTGATTTCTATCATTCAACCCAGAATGCTTATGATAAGGCAGTAATGCTCCAGCTAACTGCTAGCTAGCTGAAGTTGTCTTTCTATAGAAGATCCTATGGACATCTATAACTTCATTTGCAATTCCACCTCATGCTGCTTAAGCAACGGTGATAAAATAAGATTACCATCGCAACGATCACAAACACCTCTGTTCTGTTTGACACCCTCATATCTGATGACACACTTTAAAACATGCACTGCATCATCACCGATAAAGATGAACCGAGGGTTTGAGTCAAAGAAAGTGATCATTTGAGGACACTGAGGTGAGAGCCAGGTGACGTGTGCAATCTGTGCTATAGCTCCATTTCTAAAACACAAGGCTCAGTCAGACTGTGCTGAATATTCAACAACACAGCAGATCCTGGCTGCGTGATTCTCTGCACTCTCCTTTTATTTGTTATTGCCGTGTTCCTTCTTCCAGAATGAGAATCATTCCTTCAGCACTTATCAACGCACGCACCATCTGCATGTGCTGTTGCAATGTCATTAACTTGTGTTACATCATATCACCCGGGAGATTCAACTCCCTCCAGTTTTCATGCAACAATCAGAAGTCTAAGCTTTGGCAAACATTTTATTCTGATATGGGTGTTTGTTTTTGCTGGAGTTATGAAACGTGAGGGTTATGGAACCACAAAAGCAGCGCTTCACTTTATACTAGGTGCAGTTCAACCTGGATATTAAGTATATTTCCTGGAAAGAGACTCACCCTTAACAACTACAGTATGCTCGGCAAACACCAAACACATACAGTACCTTTGGCTGTTTTAAGGTATGTGGTGTTACTGTAAACCTACATGGCAAGAGGTTGTATTACATGTGTATGTGTGCCACAATGTTAATAGCATATATAATGTATTTGCATTTGCAAATATGATGAATTTTTAATGATCTCTTTGGGGAAATGAGGTCAGTCCTGGAATCAGTTAAGTGGAAATATGAGCATGAGAATCATGTAAAATGCAACTCGCTGTGTTTTTCTGTAGCCTCTGTCTCCGATCACATACCTACCCACTCTGTTTTAAGGTTACAGTGGGTCGTTGGGGTTTCTCTCTTTTATAATATAAAACGCAATACAAAGAGCCTTGAAGCAACTGTTGTTTAGCGTTATATAAATAAAAGTGAATTGAATTGCACTGAATTGGGCCGGTAAATGAGTTGGGTGGCTGGCCTCTCCCTTAGAGATAGGGTGAGGAGTTCAGCCATCTGGGAGGTGCTCAGAGTAGAGACACTGCTCCTCCACATCGAATGGAGCCAGTTGGGGTGGGTAAGGCATCTGACAAGGATACCTCCTTGGCGCCTCCTGGGTGAGGTGCTCCATGGACGTCCCTTCCAGGGCAGACCCAGGACATGCTGGGGAGATTATATCTCTTGGCTGGCCTGGGAACACCTTGGCGTTCCCCTGGACAAGCCGGAGGAGGTGGCCGGGATGAGGCTGGTTTGGGCTTCACTGCTTAGGATGCTGCCCCCGCAACCCAGCCCCCGGATAAGTGTAAGGAGATGGATGGATGTATTTAACTGATCTGAACTGAAAACCAGTAAAAGTAAGCTAGTACACCAGGCTTTCTATTAATAATTCTTTAGCTTGTGTACAGGTTCAGTGTCTCATTTCGAACTTTATCTTATATTATGTGTCCTATGCTTATAGAATAGAACAAAAGAACATTTAAACTACCTAACAGAAACATCATGACAATGACCTGCACAATCTTACACTGCAGTTCACCCTGGTATACATACACTGATATCACTCATTTAGATGACAGTTTTGATTAAGTTGTACTGTCAACTAGAAGCGTCTTGTGTTAAGTATCTCACTGTCAACAGTGACATCTAATGATGCTCTTGGAAGGAACAAGCTTATTTACTAAATTAATTGTTGGGCCACTGAGAATTAAACAAGAAGCAGTTGAACAAAGTTGAAAAAATACTGCAAGGAATCTTTTTTTAAAAAAGGAAAGTTATCAGCACATTAGTGCTGTATGGTTGTAGAGAGAAGGAACGGGCAAGTTTTAGGTTTAACTTCCTATAGCTGTTCAAGAAATAGTGCCTTACTGATGATTTAACTACTGTGTAAAACTAAACACTGAATAAACTGAATCAACATTCTTGGATTAAGTGGGATTATAAGATCTGGAGTGAAGTCGATTCAGATTATTGATAAATGGACTGGTTCTTATACAGCGCTTTTCTACTAAGCACTCAAAGCGCTTTATACAAGTAATGCATTCACCCAATCACAAGCACATTTTTTTAAGTGCTTACTATCTAACATTCACACACATTCACACTCCGATGGATGCATCGGAGAGCAACATGGGGTTAGTATCTTGCCCAAGGATATTTGGCATGCAGACTGGAGGAGCCAGGGATCTAACCACCAACCTTCCAGTTAGTAGCTGACCTGCTCTACCACCTGAACTACAGCCACCCCAGTGTTTTCAACAGTTATTCCTTTTGTGCATTTCTATTTAGTGTAGTTCCATTATTCTTCTTCCCACTCATGTTCATATAGAGTAGACAACAAGTAAGTTAAACCACATGCTACATATTAACAGCTACAAATGGTTTTGTTCTTAATGGAAGCTAGTAGTGCTGTACCTCAAGGACTTTCCCTGTAATGTACTTCTTACAGCTCTCACACTGGATGCCAAACATGGCGTGGTAGTCCATTTCACAGTAGGGGATCCCATCCCTGTAAGAATGACACAGGACAAGAACGCTGGTAAAAAACAGATGCAAGCATCAATATTAAGTATATGGTCACGGCTCTGCTGTCCACGCTTCTGTAGCTGCTATACAGGCAACCAGCTAAGGCAGCTTTGCACAGAATGAATGGCAGGGTACACCAGCGTAAACCAGCATATAGGTATCACCGTGGACAGTTCCTCACAGGGCTAAAACAGATAATGAGACACTCTCACATCCACACCTAAGGAGCAAACACGAAGCCACTTTTTGTGCATAATAAAAGGTTGAGATAGAATAGATAGGTGTGCTAACAAGAAAAAAAGACAATTACAACACAAAAGTAATTTACTCTATTTAACACAATAAAAAGAGGTTAAAATTATTATGTGATTATCAATCCATAAAAAAAATCAATACAAATCCTTAGCTTATATGTGAGATTTAACACATTGCATTTAACAACATTAATGAAGTATTGTGATAATGAAAGTATATTCAGATAGCCAGCCAGACTTACTTGCTGATGTACTCAGCATTGAGCACCTTGTTGCAGACTTTACACTTGAAGCAGCCTAGGTGCCAGTGCTTGTCCAGTGCCACGAGTGACTGTTCATTCTTAAATTCCTTTCCACAGCCACAGCAGTCTGTACAGAGAACAAAAACACAAAGACTAGGTCAAATTTAATGGAAAATGACACTAGAGTTTGCTTTCTCTGAGTGGAAAAGTTCTTTGATTTAACTAAGTTCAAGGGCACAAGAAACATTAAGACATTTTGTTTTCTGTGAGGAAAACACAATTTAAGTAAGTGCCAATTTAAATGAAAGAACAAACAATGTGAAGTTTATTTATGGCATGAGTAATGCTTGCAAACAGGCAAACAGAGGAGAAGAGCACTGACTGTGGACAGCCTGTATGGGTGCAGGGCTGTTGGCAGGAAGAGGCTGGGTACACTTTTGGCAGATACACTCTTTCCCATTAAATGTCACTCGGTCACCGGCTGGGAATGGCTGTCTAAAAACAAACAGAAAAACAGTAAATGATCAGGGGGGGTTGACAGGTACAGTACAGTTTGTTCTTCTCTGAAATAAAATTTGGTCCATCAGGGTGCATAAAAGCCTCCTTAGAAAGCTCTACAGACCAATTAGTAATAACCTCCAACCCCTGAAAGCATTTTTATGCTGATGACTTTCACCTGTTAGCAGGATCCTTCATCATATCTTTCAGAAAAAATGCTAGGCAGCGCTCTAAAAAGTAATGCTTAGGTCATAAGTTCATAAGTCTAACCCTACTACCCAAAATATGTTTGTCAAGCCAAACGTGGTCCCGCTCCTGAAGTTCAGATACATAATCTCCAATAAAAGTAAAACCTCTCAGTCTGGAAAATTTTATAAAGCCATTTCTAAATCTGTGGGACTACAGTGAACCACAGTGAGAGCCATTATCTACATATGGCAAAAACACGGAACAGGGGTGAACCTTCCCAGGAGTGGCTAATTTACTAAAATTACCACAAGAGCGCAGTGACGACTCATCCAAAGGGTCACGAAAGACCCCAGAACAACATCAGTGTTTATGACTGCACCATAGGAACAAGACTGGGCAAAAATGGTTCCAAGATGAAAACCACTTCTGAGCAAAAGAAACATAAAGGTTTGTCGCAGTTTTGCCAGAAAGTATCTCAATGATCCCCAAGACTTTTGGGAAAATACTCAAATGACGAGACAAAAGTTTAACTTTTTGAAAAGTGTGTCCCCCATTACATCTGGCTCAAAAGTAACAGCATTTCAGATAAGGAACCTCATACTAACAGTAAAATATGATGCTAGTAGTGTGACGGTCTAACAGTTGTTTTGCTTCCTCAGGAACTGAAAGACTTGCTGTGATAAATGGAACCCTGAATTCGTGAATTTTAGATGTCTTTGCACTGAATTATACTTGTTTTTAATCTTTGTCTCTCTTCCCAACCAGTTGCAACAGCCTGGGTTTGCTGAAGGTTTCTTCCTGTTAAAAGGGAGTTTTTCTTTCCCACTGTCGCCAAAGCGCTCATCCATAGGGGGTGATATGATTGTTGGCTTTTTCTGTATGTATTATTGTAGGTTCTACGTTGCAATAAAAAGCACCTTGAGGCGACTGTTGTTGTGATTTGGTGCTGTATAAATAGAATAGAATTGAATTCTGCTGTCTACCAAAACAACCTGATGGAGAATGTCGGGATATCTGTTGATGACCTCAAGCTGAAGTGCACTTGGGTTCTTTTTAGGAGCACTATCCAGCACCTCTGGGATAAACTGGAACAGTGACTAAGAAGCAGGTCTTATCACCTAAACAACAGCCTTGAATTCCAGTAATGCTGATGTGTGTGAATGTAAATAAATCCCTGCAGTCATGTCTAAGCGTGTGCTGGAAAGTCAGACACCAGAAGCCCAAAGCCTGTAACAGTGGGGCTACTATTGCATCAATTTTGGATCGAGAGCCTCGTTTTTGACACATGAATCTTTAAATTTCTATGTTTTCTTGTTTGTAAAATCTGGTGGGAAATGCAAGAGGTGCAACATGGACACTGGCTTCACTTACGAGCCAAAGACAAATGCCATTATACAGCTAAAGAGACATTGCAATGACAATGAAACAATGTTAATGTCTGCTGGCTGTTTGTGCAGTCTGCTTCACAAACAGCTGCCATCATCAAGTCAAATGCAGAAGGAATGATGACTCCCTTGGCAGAGCAGGGCTCTGACTTGCTGCCACGTGCAGCTTCCTACAGCTCTGAAATGTGATATTAGGAGCTGCTGTCACACTGACACAGCCAGCTACTGAGGGAGGAAGACATGCTGGCAGACTGTGAATGGCTGAGATTAAAGATGACTCATGCATAAATAGACAAAAAGTTGTGTTTTCAAACCTGACATGGTGAGTTTTTAAATCTGTAAGTCTTGCTCACAGTTTAATTCTTGGTCTTAGTTTAGAAAGGCTGTAATGTGATACTTTATTACTGCATTAGTGTCACCTCATTACAATGTTTATATTAAAATATTACACAAATTTAATTTGAGCATTTTCTTGTTAGCAGGTTACTATATTGTGTCTAAAATACACTATTTTAATGACACTATAACTAAATGTTTTTGCCTCATTGGTAATTTTAACTGCCATTCATACACACCAGTGATTGTTTTCTTACTCATCATTATATCTTTGAAAAAGGAGAGTAGCATTTTGCAGTTTTTATTTAAAAGCTGCAAAGACTACCTGCTTACAATACCAGGCTGCAGGACATTTTAACATTAACGCCTTCATTCTCTCACCCCAACCAGATGTGGCAAATGGCCGCTCCGCCCTAAGCCTGGTTCTGCCAGAGGTTTCTTGCTTTTAAGAGGAGGTTTTTCCTTCCCACTGTCACTAAACTGCTTGCTCATAGCAGGCAATATGATTGTTTTTCTCTGTATGTATTATTGTAGGGTCTACCTTACAATATAAAGCACCTTGAGGCAACTGTTGTTGTGATTTGGTGCTGTATAAATAGAACTAAATTGAATGGTAATTACATGATTTCTGCTTATTTACTTCCTTTTTATTACTAAATGAACACTTTATTCCTATATTATTGCACAGATGTGTGCAGATGCATTGCATGTGGCAGATTTCTACATGTCTGCAGCTGCAGAGAAAATAGCACAGACACACAAAGAAAACCAAGATAGCAAAATGCAAACAGCTAGATTACTAAATAACTGATGATTGACACAGCCTGTGACACACATAAATAAAAATACACAAATCGCAATAAGATGTCTCATGTTAAGCAGCACTTGTTCTATTAGCCCCATTTTATATTGCTCACAAAAGGCCCGTGTGATTTACTATCACAAAGGCACCATTTGTTGTAAGAGTCTAAATACCACACTGGAACATTCTGATCTCAGGTTTAGCAACGGGATGACCGAAGTATGATAGGATGAACACAGACGCACAGTTACGTCCCCACGAAGAGATCTACACACACACACCTACACACACATGCACACTCACACACACATAAACGCAGAAAACCCAGCCCCAGCTCAAAAGACACTTTACACTAGCTGTGGGAATGGGCAAAGTGGCTGCACTGACTGACCACACACTTAAAATTCCTGCCTGCTAGAGGCTCCCATTACCTTTCAGGGCCTGGAAAACAACACTCTCACACAGACACACTATACAGGAGACGCATGCATGTAGATTGAAAAAGGTGAGTGCAACTGTTTGGTGTGAAGTGACAAGTGTGTCCTATATTTATACATATATGTCTATTATAGCTTTATGTGCTTGTAAATGACACCAAGGGTAATGTGCAAAACATACTTATGAGATGTCTCCAACTGTGAAGATCATTTGATTTTGAATTCTCTTAATTATGGGAGAGTGGAATTCTGAAACACTATATTTCTGCTGGGGTGATCGTGGCTCAAAGAGTTCGCAGTTCGTCTTGTAATCGGAAGGTTGCCGGTTCGAGCCCCAGCTCTGACTGTCTTGGTCGTTGTGTCCTTGGGCAAGACACTTCACCCATTTGCCTACTGGTGGTGGTCAGTGTCCGGCAGCCTTGCCTCTGTCAGTGTGCCCCAGGGCAGCTGTGATTACAATGTAGCTTGCCATCACCAGTGAGTGAATGGGTGGATGACTGAAATGTAAAGCGCTTTGGGGTCCTTCGGGACTAGTAAAGCGCTATATAAACACAGGCCATTTACCATTTAAATAAGATTTAAAAGTATGTGGCTTTGTAGGGCTAAGCATACGGGGAGGAAAAGGTGCTCTTACCTTAAGAGTATGTAAAAAGGACAAGTATTTCCAAAAGGACGGGACTGACCTAAATATGTGTGTCATATATATTCATCGTGTGCATAACTGTCATGGCAATTTGGAGCTTTTAATGATTTCTCTGAACTGTTCATTTTTTTACGGAGACACTGGTGTTCCAGCACTTTCCAGTTCATGGCAGGATTAAACACCCTAATCAATTTCCTCTCGTTTAAAAAAAAAAACAGTTTGGGGTTTTCTTTAGATTTTGGCAAAGTGTTGACATATACGAATAACTTGTAACCAGTTGAAAGGAATTGAGCCAGTAATCAGAATTTACAGATGTTTAGAAATGACACCAAGAGACCTTCCCAACTTGTGTAAACTTACAGTTCTACTTCTTAGATCTTTAATGAGTTACTCAGACTTCCTTGTTGTTCTGAGTATTGGTCAACCCAACGACAGCTTTCAAACAACCTTTATATGCTAGCAAAGAGAAACTCCCAGTTGTATTCAGTCATGATCTCTAAGGAGAAGTTAATAGCACTTGGCCCTGTCCAATTAAAAGTTATTGTAGAACCTTTAATCTACTGAAAGCTAAGATGCAATTAAATAACCTAAAACTGCAACACTGAAGAAAGAAATGTTAAACAGTCTTGTTATTGCAAACTGTCTAGTATTGTGCTGAGTACATTAATAATCCATCATGTTAAAGGCTGATGGTCATTTTCACTCTTTATCAGTTTGTACTGGTTTTGGGTTTGAAAACTAAGAAAAAACCTCAGGCTCATGCTCCTTTATCACATCAAGTTTCTTTTTTTGAATGATCGATTTCTATTAATTGTATAAATACAGTACTGTGCAAAAGTTTTAGGCAGGTGTAAAAAAACTGCTGCAAATAAAAAATGCTTCCAGAAATATAAATGATTGTTTATTGGCCCCAAATGTATTTCCAGCAGGACAATGACACACACAGCCTAAGTCATTATGAACTATCTTCACTGTAAAACAGAACAAGAAGTACTGTAAGTGATTGTACGGCCCCCACAGAGCCCTGATCTCAACATCATTGAGCGTGTCTACATGAGGGGACATAAGGATGTGAGGAAGCCTACATCCACAGAAGATCTGTCGTTCATCTCCAAGATGTTTGGAACAACGTACCAGCCTTCAAAAACTGTGTGCAAGTGTGCCAAGAAGACGGCAAAGGGTGATCACACCAAGTATTTATTTCATTTAGATTTCTCTTTTGGTCATTCACTGCATTATGTTAAATGAAAAAAAGATTAACACTTCCATTTTTGAAAAGCATTTGAAAGCATTTTGAAAGCATTCTTTGTTTACCGCATTGTTTCTCACCTGCCTAAAACTTTTGCACAGTACTGTATCTATGCATTCTATTATTATAGCAGATTATAATTAGAAAGACTTCTAAGCGTTTAGCTGAGCTAAACACATGATTATGTTAGGATACTGACATGAAAAACCACGTTTCTCCTTCTAACTTCTGAAGTCTCTGTATGTCCATCCATCTCTTCTTCAGCCAGCTCCACATCTGCGCTTGCTATTCACAACATTATAGATTCTTTAGTTATTCTTACGTTTTCACTAAAAAAACAATCATGGTTCTTCTAGTCTACCTGCTGACTACTTGTCCCCTACTTGGGGAGAGGTACATACACATGCACTGACATGCTTGTAAGGACACTCACTGCAATTCATGCAAACTTAAGCATCTTAATCTAAAGTTTAATCACCACTAAGTGCAAAATCCCTATACTAAACCTAGTTCATCACTGCCTTTGACTTAAGCGCTAACTCATTATCCATTTGCCACCTACATCCAACGCTTAAAACAACAAATCCTTAAGAAGTATTTGATTGAATGTTTTTAAAGCACTATTTATATATAAACTATACTGGTCAAATGACATAGCTTATGTTAAGTCAAGACCTCTGAAGATGCACCATAATGTGGGTTATTGCATGGTTTCAAAAAACATTTTAGATGCAAAGTCTCTAAAATTTGGTTGCTCTTGTCAGTTTTCTGTTAATGTCATGAAAGTCAGCAGACACTGATCTGTGTTCATGGAACTGCAAAGTTCCTTTTCTAAGTGCCGACGGCCCGATTTATTGACACATGGCTCAGTGGGGCTTAGATGGTCACAGTAGATTAATGCCAGTGAGTTTATGTGCTAAATGAATAAGCTGCTCTCAGAGCCATGTTTCTCTCAATTACAAGGTCAAAAGACTCAAGTCTAAATTTTCTCAGCTCACTATGAAAGATGACTTGCTAGTTTTAGGAAACACCACAGTAAAAAATGAAATCTGTTATTTGGATTCTACTCCACATGCTAATTTCTTACTTGCATGAGGTGCAAACAAAGCAGCGTGGGTGGTAGGTCTTGCCCAGCGCGGACACGACCTCCCCCTCGATGAAGTCCTGGCAGCTGAAGCAGCGAGTTCCATACAGCCGCTGGTAGTCCAGAGTACAGATGTATTCACCCTGCCGCACAAAGAAGCCTCCCTGGGCCAGTTCGCAGCCACATACTGGAAAAAGACGGAGGAACAAATAGCCAAAGGTTAAAGCAAAGCAAGGAGAAAAGAAAAATATAGACGCAAAGGGTGGATTTAGGAAATGACCAAGGGGACAAAAAAGGAAAAAGAAGTAGACATCAGATTTGTTTTCCCTTTTTTCGTAATTATCAGTTTTAAAATTCAGCTAAATTAATATACAGTGTATAGCTTTAGCACAACAGACACAGGATTGTATAGTAAACAAACCAAATGAATCTTATACTATAGTTGCATTGCTCACAGTGATACCAGCTTCATTAGGGAGATGTTTAAATTGGTAGAATAAAAGTGGCAGAAAATCTTGCCTTGTTAAAAAATAACCTAACCTCAGTTAGTAACAGCTCCACAAAAGGCCAAAATAAACAACAGCATTGAATGAATTTGCATCTTTTTTCAGAGGTCTAAAACAACAAATCAGAAACCTATTGACAGTTTCTTTCTAAAGCTTATAAAAAATTAAAACTGTATATTAGTGAATAAATTAGCAAAGACTGGTGTCCTAAAATTCCAAATTGCAACTCCTCTCATACGACAGAAGTAAAAAGAAAAATGCTGCACTCATCATAGTCACTGTACTGTTAGGCATCCACTTTCTTAAATGCTACACTCTGGAAAAATTAGAAATGTAGAGAAGAAAAATAGGGGAACGAACTTAAAAAAAAACACCTGACTATAAAAATACACATCAGTCACATGCAACACACCCACCAATCAGCTGATTTATGACCTGTAAACAACGCAGCAATGAAATTAGGGCACATAAAAAAACAAAACAAAAGTCATGCCAAGCTGGCAGTGGATGCAACACAAAGTCTTCCCAAATTAAAAATCTATCATCTCTGTTCAAAGACATAGCGTATTGTGACAAATCTGCATGCACCATTTAAATGGGAACCCCACAGGTTACTCGGTGAGCCAGATAAGTTGAAGAATTTTTAAACTTTTAATCCAAATGTAGACAACCACTTCTATTCGAACTTTTACAAAACAATCCCCAGTGTTTGAAGACATTCTTTTAAACTAAAAGAAAGACAAGGCAGTGTGGCAAGCAGAGCCAGTTCGACACGTCTGATTGTTTTCTTCAGTATGGTCACGTGAGCATGGGTGTGTTATTAGCCCGTGTGCAAATAATGCACCGTGGCTGTTTGTCTTCCTTTTAACAAAACATGATGGGATCTCACCCTGATTACACACAGCAAACATAGCAACCATATGACATCACAGAGCTGCTACGCCCCTGAGGGGAAGCTTTGCTTTATTTTTCCTCTCCATTAGCGAAAACAAAAGACCTCCTGCCTTTCCCCCCAATTCTTTCTTTTTGGAAAGAACAACAGGAAAGACACATGATAGAAGTTTGTGCTGCTTTGTGTCATGTGTCATGGCCGTACTTTTGTCCATGTAGTGTCTGTAGCACATGCTTTCAGCACAAATTCCCACACATACTTGCATGAATGTTGGAAGGTGTGTGTCAGAAAACTTGCATGAAGATTGTTGATGAGTTTTTCAGTGGTAATTACGGTCAAACCATTCAATTCAACCAAGCCTTAGTTTCTGTCACTAACTGGTTAATGACCAGCATCCCTCATGTGCTGAAATCAGTGTATGTACTTTATTGTTACCACACAAATTTAATCAAAATGAACATAACTAAAAAAATGTCTGCATTCATTTTGCTTTTTAACAGATTAACAGGAGGTGTGTCCAAATGCTACCAGGAGCTTTTGGCACTTGTAGGGTCTCCCAAGGCAAAAAAGAAGAAGACTTATTTACATGATCCCCTAAGTAAATATTAAGAGACCCGGAAACAGGGATACCAGGGTCCCACCCTGGAACAAGGCCTGGGGAAGGAGTTTAAAGGGAGTCCATTGGGTACAGCTATGTTTTCTTTGTTTTCTGTGTTAACATACATTAAACCAGTGGTTCATAAAGTGGGGGGCGCAGAGCCATTGCAGGGCGGCACGGTATGAATAAAAAAACAGAATGCTTGGACACTGCTAGCATAATGGACAGGCTTGACGGGTCTGCCACACAAACTCAAAGCAGAAGATGAAGCTTTGCCAAATATGTTTTCAACCCAACTTCCTTCCAAGCCAAAGACTACAAAATATGATGAAGCATATCTTGCCTTTGGCTTCACCTGTACAGCGGCAGTGCCAAGGTAGGTATCCCCGGCAGAATTTGTTTCCCCTGCGTCGGGAGCACACGCTGGGCTGTCCAAATCATGGACAAACAGTATCCCACATTCTTGATTTTTAGTTCACAAACACTTCTAATACTCCTGAAATTTTTGCTTTGTTAGCTCTTTAAAGTTATAGTAGGATACAAATAATAACAGGCTGATCCTGCCACAATTTGTTCCACCTGTCCAAATCACAGACAATCAGCATCCCACAGTTGTTTATGTTTTTAAACCCATTTTGCACAGAGAGGCATTTTTTTAAATGTATTGATAGCAATGATGAATATTCTTACACAAAAAAACAACTACACTTAAAAATAATTAC